>JAVQJS010014487.1:0-11356 GCA_036024795.1 Galaxias rostratus | reverse complement strand
GACACACACACACCCACACATTAACACACAAGTCCTACTTACCTGGCTCTTTAACAAGATACAAGATGGATTTGCCGCTTGCATCTTCATAATATTGAAAATACTCCACACAGTCATTTTCATCCTTGTAGGAGCAGTTCACTGCATTTTTATCATGGAAGCCTGGGATAACAGGAGATATAGACCATAACAGATGAATTATGGAGAGGGGTTAGCAATGAGAAGGTCTGGCAATCATCAGCTAGAATCTTTTATGTAGTTCAAGATACAGCTAAAGCTGTAAACTTATAGAAGTATCATAACTAATAAATGTAAGTTTGGGAAAGGAGAGTATCTGACAATGTGCTTTGTTTCTTTTGAATACTTTTGCAATATAGAGAATGAATAAGCCCCTACTCAGTTCATCCACCAGCTGAATGTCATCCCTGCAGATTCTAGCGCACAAGTTGTCGTCATAGAGAGACCCCCTCTTAAAGTGCTTGCACTCTACACAGTCCCTGCAAATTACAAAGGCACGGCTTAAGCATTGCACAGTGATCTAGGAAAACATAATTACTTGGATAAATGTTTGCAATCATTTTGGCATATCAAATCAAATCAAATTCATTTGTACAGCACGTTTCGTACACAGAGGCAATTCAATGTGCTTTACACAAGGTAAGCAAAAAGCAATAAAGAAAAAAAATATTATTTTAATTTAGAGAAACAAAATTGCTAAGAAGGAACAACTGTGCCAAATGCAATAGAGAAAATACACATTTTTAGTCTTGATTTAAAAGTAGTTAGGCACAAAAGGAAGGAAGTCGGTTTCAGTAATTTGTTGCATTGTATCTAAAAGCTGATTCACCGTTTTTAGTTTTTACTTTGGGGATGATTAGCAGGGTAAATTAATATGTATGGACCCTCATTAGCAATAAATATTATCCTTGATTTGTAAATTAGGTTCCATACGATGATCAGCGTCTATGTTTGACTATTGAGAGATGTTACGGTGCGAGTCTACCCACTTCTTGATAGTACAGGCATCCGGGCAGGTGGGGCATCTGTCACATGTGGCCCCATAGGCACCCGGCTGGGTGCACTCACACACACCACACACACACTGGCCTCGGCTGCTGCACAGTTGGCCCGTTCTGGACAGGCAAGTGTCTTTGCGCATGGTGCAGTTACAGTTTTCCCCCATCCAATCAGAGTCACACTGGCAGTATCCACAATTACATGTTCCGTGGCCTGAGATATGGGGAACAAATAGTTAAATGAGGAACCCCCATCCCCTCTAACTTCACAGGTTTATCCAGAATGTTGGTAGTTAAATATAGATTGTTAGTATGACACGTGCGAGAATATACCATACTTTAACAGTTTTCATGCCTAAAACCTAAGCCATTGTTTCAGTTGAGTTTTTGCTTGCTTAATTTTGGGCCCGTGAGTTAAGTCATAGGTGTCTATAATCTGTTTACCTGCCTCCAGGTGTGTATGACTAGAAATGAATCAGAGTTACAAAAACATTGTGTCACCACCACAATCATTGCCTTATCTCTACTTGGTTAGTTAAGTCAAACACAGCAAAGGGTATCATTGTAAAGGGTGCGCACACACACACACACACACAGTTCCAGCACAGTGGCCACAGCATAACGTTCAAACACTCTTTTCCACTGTTGACCAGGGACGTTTCAACTTAGTATCTCTTGTATGTCTCAGACCAGGAGTCCAGGGGAGCGTTACACACCATTAAGACACTCTTTCAACATGTTGAAGAAAAATCTTGTCTAATTACTCCCATGCTTTTGTCAAGACGGATGGTGAAACAGTGAATGAGTCAGAGGGCACCAGCGCAAGAAGGACAATCAACCATTGTTTTAGTTCAGGCAAACCCATCTCCTACATGTTCAATTCTCCCATTTCCGCGTCACTCTCAGACTTGTTGGGAAAGAGTAGAGGGAAGAGGGAATAACAGCATAAGAGAGCTTTAGAGAGCTAATGCGTTCAACACTGAGGGTTGGTCTCACCGTTCCCTTTGCCATCTACACCTGGTTAATGTTTCGCCATCTCGCTATAACCAAACATAGTAGTAGGATGACGACAGGCTAAGTGGAAGGTAACATAACAACAAATTAAAGGATGATCCTCGCCCCCGTGTTTTCTCTCTCGACCATATGTGGAGGCTGTTCCTCCTGACCACTAACAGTCTGAGCCCAGTGACTCAGGCTTGATCTCTTGCTGTTTTCTTTTGCGACTGACTAACAGTCAGGGAGGGAGAAGGAGGTCCTGGGCTCAGAGTGCCTTTGTTGGTATGCAACTGCTGCAAGCTAATCTTTTTCTATTAATCATAGGCTCAAGCCTCGGAGAAGCCTAAGCTTGCGCTCAGGGGGAAGGACCGGGAAAAGAGGGAAGAGGTGGCAATGGACAGATTATATGAAAGAGAGGGTTAAGGTCAAAAGGCGGTGTAAACACTTGAAGACGGGCTGGGCTGCACGGAGGGATGGTGAAACAACTGTAAGGAGGGTAAAAAAGGACAGGGTAGATTTACAAAGGAAAGTGTGGCGACAAGAGGCACAGTGAGAGCGATAGAGAGACAGCGAGACAGAGTTAATCGGTGGAGTGCCTGTGGAATGCTACCTTTCCTGTTCTCTCTTGCCTGTTTACGTGCCCTGGAGGTATGCTTGCTGACTCCTGCTCTGATCCCCTGCTCTAGTACGTATCCACACACCCACAGGATATGTGAAAGACCTTGGGTCAATGGAGGCTCCAATTGAGCGGGAGCCAAGAGAAACACACTGACTTTCCATGATAATAACATCAGGACAAGGTCCAGAAAACAATTCAGGACTACTGGAAGTAGAGGTCTCAATGTCTCTGCTTACCTTCTCTACTGGTGTTGCTGGTTGCCTCAGAACAAATGTAATATATCTACATAAATGGCTGCAGACACACATATACAGCCACAGTTGGATTTCTTCCAGATTTTATGCCACACTAGCAAATATGTTGGAGAATCAGAAACTCTCACTTCCCAAATTGAGGGCACCATCGTTGCCTTTCTCCGATTGACAAAGACTGTTTGGGTGCGCCTTTCCGACTAATATGTAGTGGGGCTCTGGCTTGAAGAGGGGAAGCAAAATAAATAAGAAAAACTAAACAAGACAACCAACTAAATGTTTACAGTGAGGACCATGACGACATCCTCATTCCAAGCATGACATTGGGGAGATGATCCTGGGAACTTTCTGGAGTTCTGTGTATTACAGTAAACACATCTTATCCTGAGACCCGACAGTGTCAGGCTCAAGGACTCCTGACTCCAGCAGAAGATTCTTCAAAGCGTTGAAGTTATGCACAATTGGTGCTCACTAGAGCCTCTGGAGAACTGACAGGCTGACTTAAGTTTCCCTAACAAGCCAACAGACCTTGACTGTCAAAACTTATGGTTTTTCACAAATGTAATGGGGGTTGAAAGCATGTCATTCATTTGAGTGTGTGGGTGCTACATTGATTAGACTGGCATTGAGCTGTAGTTGTGTACTCCAGTAACTGTCAAGCAAAGTAGATGCTTAGAAAACAGTAATATGCCTGTTTATATTAGGAACTTGAAAGTGAAAGATATGCAATTGGCCCATTGAAGCTCTCAGCTAACCACTTTTCAGCATGTTACATTTGTGGTTCAGCTTGCTGGTAATGACAGATTTGATTTCCCGTTTATAGCATTTGCTTAATTTATGCTTACGGTAATAAGTAATTGAAAGAAGCAATACGCCTGCCTGTTTCCATTACGTACAACGGCCTAGTAAAGTTATTCTCATGGAGATACGATGAGATGGAGTTTGGTATAAACAGCCTAGATATGTGTTTACTCACCAGAGCACAACTCTCCTTTGAAGCGGAGGCAGTTGAAGTTGTCACACTCGCAGTACTTGCCCCAGATCTTGCCGAAGTCTGTGCTGTGACAGGAGCACTGTCCACACAAACAGTCACCTCTGCCATTGCAGACAGGACTATCAGGTTTTGGGCTGCAGTTTCCCTGGTCGGAGGGACGATAGTCCCCCTCGGCGCACTCACAGTGAGGACCCAGTCGCCCAGGGTGACACTGGCACACGCCGCACTCATAAGTGCCGTTGCCTTGGTTACAGAGTGGACTTTTTTCCACAGCTTCAGCCTCGCAGCCACACCCACAAGCAAACTCCACCGTGACCTCCAGAGAATCCTTGAAGCCTACTGGTTTGATGGTGAAGGTGCGCTTCTTCTCCTTGGGGCACCCACTCAGCTTGGCCTCTACACTGAATGAAACCTGTCGGGAGAATGCATGTTGGTGATCGAACGGACTGATGATAGTATCGTAGCGTATACGGCACACTGCAACAACGTAGTGTGTAAAGGTTCTGAGGTTTGACCACGGCCATTTGCAAATATTTAGTGGAACTCACAGTGTCTCCTATCTTGAGGCCGGTGCAGGACTTGAGGCCAGGGATGACCTCTCCATTCAGGCAGGTCGCGTCGAAGGACAGCGAGAGCTCCTCGGGAACCCCCACCAGCTCCAGCTCCACTTTAGAGCGTATTTTCTGCTCAGGGATCAAAGGTCAAACCAAAGTTATATACACCGCATTACATTTTCTTGGAAATTTGTGTCCAACTGAACCTGAACGACTGAATCACAGGCTATATTTTAATATTATGCTATGTTTTCTTTGTTGATTAGATTGGTTGTTAGTCTATGATGTGTGTATAACAAAAAGAGAAAATATGCTGTCTGTGTAAAAACAGTTTGTAATCTTTTTACTGCTGCAGCTATAAATGAGATCAATGCTGATCCGTATGGGCATTCAGACACTCATTCAGACCAGACAACTAGGACCTCACCGCATAGGCGTCCAGGATGAGTTGGATCACGTTGCCCGAGTCCTGAGACAGGGTGCCCACAGTGGTGCCTGGGATGAGCTGGCTGTAGTTCTGAGCAGAGACCAGGGAGACAAGAGACAATGAGAGCAGGTGCCACACCGCATTGACAGTCCCATTGCCTTATACTACTTTGTTCTCCCTCACCCTGTACAGCGGCTCCACTATGCTGGTCACTGCGAAAATCAGGTTGATGTTGTTCTCGGACATTTTGTCTGTGATGAGACCCAGAGAGGGGTAGTCCTGAAAGTGAGGAGATAATTACATTTATATCATATCTTTCCATTATAAATACATGTAATATCTACTAATCTAAAAACACATTTTAATATGGCCCCATTGTCTAGAAGCACTGTTAGAACTAAATTGGTCATTTTGATAGTAGCGAACATGAACAGTCTAGTTCTTATATGTATGAAAAACACCTTGTATATGTATGGGACGTTGGTTTTATCTATACAAATATTACAGCAGAAAAGTCAACACTTTCTACGAGAAATTGTACATTTGAACTCCTCACCAGTATAGTAGCCTTATCATAGGTGTTGTCCTCATCCAGGTGACAAATGCCATCGTTGGGTTGGACCAGGCCGGCTAACCGTCCATCCAGCGCCATGTGGGTCTTAGCGTCAGTGGTGAACACCAGCAGGTGTGAGGCATCTGGACGCCAGCCAATCTTGTCCTTCATGGTGGCAAAGAGTGAGATATGAGAACACAGGTGTACTATCGCAGCAATTTCTTTATGTTTGTTCATGTCTTATTCAAATAATGAATTAAATAATTTGTGGAGTGGATGGAAGGTGAAAGAATGAAAGAAAGAAACAAAGAAAGAAAGAAAGAAAGAAAAGGAAGGAAGGAAGCCGTATGCTTTTTACATGTGTATGTAACCTACCGTGCACACCACGGCCTGCATGACAGCGTCGAAGCCGCCCTCTGGTGAGTCTCTGTTTCTGGACACAGTCTGACGCCCCACCTCATCGTTGAAGCGGCCCACCTGCTCCGTCAGCGAGAGCACGTGCTTGTAGCCAAACTGTGCCCTGCACTCTGTCCCGATACTATTCATGCCGTGTCAATCGCAAAGAGAGGAATACATCAAAACCAATACAATACACCAATACACAGTGAAACATGACTTCTACAGTAGGTATTTGGCCTTGCCAGAAGTTCTAGAACTTGCCCATCTCTCACTTACAAAGTTTGTAGTTACTGTGGCACTTCTCAAAAACCTTCTACTCCTCCTCCTACCTTTCGAATCTTCTCCCCACCTACCTGAAGCAGGGATTTGCGAGAGCTTGTGGAGGGTTGATGTACATGTAGGGGGACATGGGTTTGTCGACAAAGGCTCCAAAGCCCATGCGCAGGTTACTGGTGGTACGGCCCATGGCAGTGGCCAGTTCGTTTCCCAGGGTCCGCAGTTTGACCAAGTCGTCCCTCATGGAGTAGGACAAGTCCATCAGGTAGTAGAGGTCCACCGGGTAGTCCGCCACCTGCCTCACTGTCACCGTGAAGCGCCTGGCATCATCTGTGGAAACCATAGAGGGAGGATGAGACGAAGGGATCCATTAGCGGGGTGAAAAAAAGGGAAAAACGAAAACAACGTTGACTGTATTTAAGACAACGTCATTAGCAATGGGGATTGTCTTTATGTAAGTAAGTGTGTGTGTGTGTGTGTGTGTGTGTGTGTGTGTGTGTGTGTGTGTGTGTGTGTGTGTGTGTGTGTGTGTGTGTGTGTGTGTGTGTCTGTGTGTGTGTGTGTGTGTAAGAGAGAGAGAGAGAGAGAGTGTGTGTGTTTGTACTCATTTAGGAGACTAGAACCTGGTCTCAGGGTCATGCTGAGTTTCTGGGGTCTGACTTGGGTAACGTCGTCAGCCACCCCTGACGCTTTGCTACTGAGGGGTTTGTCTTGGTTGATTGTCACGGTGCTCGAGGGGAACTCCAGAGTCCCCGGTATACAGCCCCCATCCAATAGGTTCTTCTTCAGGTCACAGCGCGAGACACTGGAGCCCTTCCCAAAGTCCTGAAACCCCACACACCCACAACGGAGTTGTACTCCTAATACACAAATACATCCGAACACTGACAAGTGGGCAGTGTTAATGTTTCACAAAAGTCATAATCGGAAGCCATTATCCTAGTAGATCCAGACTGGCTGAGTACTGTGCTGAAAGATACTGAGTGGATTGCAGAAGGGCATAGCTGTACAAAATGTATCCTAGGTGGAATGTGGCACAGGGAAAAACATTCAAGCCCTGTCATGCATATTGGATATAATGTTATCTGGACTGTTTTACGGGGCCATCCTTACCTCCTGGGAGCACCAAGCACAGGCAGGGTTGATAGCCAAACACTGTCTACATGTGCTCACCCCTCGAGATGTGCAGATATTGGAGCCTGAAATAAAAGAAAAAGAGTCCAAATGTAAAACAGAAGACGAGTATACAAATTGTAACAGTTTTTTTCTGACAATTCTGTTCGTCTACTTGAGATTGCTAATGTCTAGAAAAGGTAAAATGTCACACAAATAATTATGGCAACGAGCAATATATGCTGGTCATGACAAACACCAAATAAAGCGGGTCATTTAGTCAGTTAATGGAAGTGTAGTGGTGGTTAGATCGCACAAGTAAAGTCGGTACTGGAATGTGTATCAGCACTACTTAATTACCTGCCTGTTAACTGGCTATGTCTAGTAATACGATTTGAATATATATCAATCAAACGTCCAAATAGTGGTCAAACGTTCTACTGCAGCAGTTTGTGTAAACCGACTTGAGGTGTGTCTCTAAACAAATGTGCGCGCTCGTGTAGAACAGCCCATATAAGGTATAAGGCAAAGTTCCAATATCGAACCGGGGTAAATTACTTTCAGTAATATTCCATAGGTCTCTCAAATAAACAGCACAATAATCAATAGTATTAGCAGGTTTAGTGCAAAATTGAACCTGAGCCATTTATCATTTTATTCTAAATGCGATTTGTATAATTACTTTTTTTTTTTTTTTTTTACAAAAAAAAAAGATTAAAATAGACACTAGGCAATAAAGTAATTCTTACCGGACACTGGTGTTGCAATTGATGACAATAAGCACACTATCATCAGTTGGCCAAAGGAAGTATCCATTGTAGGAGGACAACTGCAGCTTTAACCTACTTGCGTTACTTGAAACTTTGTGTCCGCAAGAAAACAGTCTGAGAGTTGCACCATGACTACATGAAATGCTTCCTCATTCTTGCAAAACGCGTCTTACCCAATTGATTATCTCACAAAGAGATTATTTGAGGGTAAATGGGATGAGCAAGGGGTATTAAAATTGCATTCATTGTTTAACCTTAAGTTTATGTTTTATTAACACAGCTCTAGAAAGCAACGGTAAGGGTTACTGAAAATTGGATCACAGGGCCCCCCTGCGACATTAACGGAAGTGATTTTTTTCATATTTGATTGATTAAATTGGTTTCTGTTAGTTAATGATAAAATCAGAAATCAGTTTACAAGAAATCAGTTTCAATTATTGTGCATTTGCTTAAGCATCCCTCTCATGGGGTAATTATCTCTCTCTCAAAAAGGGGGAAAGAAACAGTTAATCTGTAGGGAAAATCCATCGCTAACAAAAAATTAATGAATGAGAATAAAAACCCGATTGAATCAATGTCTTTTTCGCACTGCCGTATTCGACTTACCGTCATCCCACCTGAAATCGACTTGCACGGTGGCTCAACGGAAGCGCACCCCCCCCCCCCCACACACACACTCTCTCTCTCTCTCTCTCTCTCCCCGACTGATCTCTGCGCCTGTCGATTTATTGAATCTCTGTTCCTTTCCCCTATACTTTCTCCCCCTCTCTGTCTAGCTGGTTGCTAAGCTACTGCTTTCAGTGTCCAGGAATTGTCACTAGAAGCCATTGATAGGAATATAAAAATAGTAATACATAGATAAGCCCTAATACCCAGCTAGTGTGCTGGTCTTATGCTCTGATTGCTCCGTGTTGTAAATAGATGGATAGGAGGAGTGAGTCTTGGGGAAAGGATGGGGGCCTATGGCATTCTTCCAAGCACCATCTAAAGTCTCATAAAGCAATCGATTGGACAATCTCACTGTTTAGCTAACCACACCTGCTCACCCTTAGTTTTCTTTAGTAGGCCTGACATAATGAAGACGCTCCCTTTGGAACATAGGGTCAACTAAGGATGTGAGCTCTCCTATAGCGAAGGGTTTGGTTATCTTATGAAATAGGCTGGCTTTCTCTCATGGGAAATGGTATATATTCCCGTTAGCACATACTGCTTTACTGTCTGACTTTTGTCTCCACACACCTGTTCGTCTTAACAAGAGACACTCGTCTGGAAACGTATCATATCAGGTTCTTGACTGGATTTCAGACTTTTATTAGAGAGGGAAAAGACAAGAAAATAAAATGAAAAATGAGTATAGGTGAGACTGTGAGCTGAATAAATGCATGAGCTTGAGAGATTAGGCCAACATTATGTTTACTAAAGACAGAGGAGAAAAACACTTTCTTTATTTGGATGAATGAAACCTAAATGCACTGGTTTAACCAAATAGCTTTACACATACACACACACGCACACAGAGAGAAGAATAGTCAGTCCACATAACAACACACACACACACACACACACACACACACACACACGAAAGGCACTAATTCAACTACAAATTACAGGAATGAAGCCAATTATGCTGCTAAAACAACTTTAATGACTAATGGAAGCCTATTGAGGGGTTGATGAGGGGCAGCGCTCTGCTGTGTTGGTGGGGCCATGGAGATGTGTCAAAGTATAATTAATTATGCTTTTTACCTGGGTATAATTAGCCAGTCCCACAGTTGAAGAGCCCCCTCATGTTTGGAAATTGTCCTACTCTCTGTCTGTCTTCTTTTCTGTACACTTATCCTTCTGTCTGTCTGTTTGTCTTTATGCATTCAGCTAACGTCTGATATGGCATTTGTTATCTTACACAATTTTTATCCTACCATCCTATTGAACTGGACCCATTCCATTCACACCACACAAACACACACACACACACACACACACACACACACTCAACGTCCTCCTTTGTTTGCTTTGATCATCTAATAAAGAGTTGGCTTAAGGTAATCTGTTAGACTAATTGGATTGGAGAAAGTTCCATAGAAGTCCTGTCCCTGCTCATGGATGGTGGGGATGAAGGGGCCAGTCTGGGTCTAGCTGGTGTCATGCCCCTTGGAGGTCCCTGAAGACCTTGGTGAGGCCAGGAGAGGTGGGGTCTAGAGCCGCCCTGTTGCTAGGGGATGTCTTCACTTGGTTTGTGTTGCTAGGCTGCCAATTCCCTCGTGCTAAGTGAAAACGTTTTTTCCGTCTCCTCTGTCCAGGCACCCCATCCCTCCCACCCTCCTTCCTCGCTTCACCAAAATAACTTCACCAACCATCTGTCACTATGCTCACAGGTCTACTGTTGCTTAGGAACAAGTCAGAGACACATGTTCACGTCTAAAAGTATGTATATTGTAATGGCATATCTTAAATTTAGTTCACGCCACAAAGATATTACAGTTCTATTTCAACCACTTCTGAAGTAGGTCACAAAACACCTATATGCTGTTGATCCAATCCAATACGTGCGGATTCATTATAGAACCTTTTCTGTCATTTTACCAAAAATATTCAACGCACGGAGAAAGTTCAGGATGAAAGAAAGACTTGATTTAAGTTTACTAAACTAAACTATAAAACTGAGTATACACTTTTTGCATACTTTTGGTTCATCGATTCATAATTCATAATACTTAAAGAAGAGAACAAAGGGGACCGGGGCTTTCCTTAAACTTTTAAATCAAAGTCCCCTCAGACATTGCCGTGTGGCTTTATGTGAGCTGCAGGCATTTCAATAACAGGTACTGCCTGCTTAATACAGAACACCTTTTTTTTTGCGAACGAGTCCGAATTCATCAACATTTTACTTCAGCGACATATTAAAAAATGTAATTGAAAGCTTATGAAACCATCCTGTGTGTGCTTGGACACCAAACGCATCTTTGCTCTTCTTATTAAGCCTCAAAAACAAATAACCTGTAATTGACCACCTTGAAGGCTCATGAAAAAAGTATTTGTGTATGGAGCTAATCCTTGTTTGTTCACTCGCTTGTCACTTGCTGGTCAAAAGCTGCGTACCCATTTATCAAGGACATCTGAAAAGTAATTTTACAGCCTCTGTTTTCAGTCTAATGTTAGCGTTGGCTGGTAGCCCTGGCTGAAATAACAGTGGAAGTCATTTAGAAATATGTGTCAATGTCCGGTGGCTCACTTTTGGGTAAAATAATTTAATGGGTTAGTGTACAGTTGTCTTTATAGTGTCAGTATAGTTTGACCTTGTAAGAGCATGCAATTTCCCCAATAGGTGAAAAAGCGAGCTAGGTATTCTGCTTGAGATTAAAAACACTTATTATTAAAATAGGCATTA
>JAVQJS010014478.1:0-13755 GCA_036024795.1 Galaxias rostratus | reverse complement strand
TAGACTGAGAGTTTGAGCGTCAGGTCGGGAGGGGGGGGGGGCTGATCAAGATAGTGGAAAGCAAAAGTAGAGGGGGCAGATGAAAAGAAAACGGGGAGAGCGCCACAATAAATGAAAGTGGATAGAGATGAGAAGGGGATTGTGCATGTGTGTGTGTGTGTGTGTGTGTGTGTGTGTGTGTGTGTGTGTGTTTGTTTGTGTGTGTGTGTAAGTTTTAGCATGTGAGTATTTTTCAGCTGAAAACGTCTTACCGTGACGTTAAAATGGCTAGAATTGCACCAAAAGTAAACACCAGGGTGTTGTCACTGCCAACTCCAAACAAAGGAGAACTAATCAAGGATGGGTGCCTGCATGAGTGTGCATGTATGTCTGTGTTTGGAGTGGAACACCCAAGCCTGTCAAGTGCACAGTGTGTGTAGGTCTAGATTTCAAATAATAACCGAGAATAAATGGTTCAAAGAAAATCATCTGCCTCCTTTTCAGAGAGGAGATGATAAGTAGATGTTGTGGAAAATAGTCACTGCCTTCTGTGACCACACACAGGACTGACTAATTTAAAAGATGGAGCATCCGGCTATGTCTCATCTGAACAGGATAGATGGTGGTAGCATTGTTGATCGTGACTGGTCTTGGAGAGGGCTTCAGACTGTTTTTAAGGATAATTATATGTGTGTGTTTGTGTGTGAATGTGTGGGTGTTTGTGACAGTGTGGCCACCAGTGACGCATGATTGATCCTCACAACAACAACAAACCGCTAAAGATGAGGAATGCAGAAAGGCGTGCACACACGACTGACACAGGGCACATCTGCAACATGTGGCCCAGTGTGGGGGCTTCCTCCCTCTGACCCCTACACATTGACACAGCACATTATCAACACACACACACACACACACACACACACACACACACACACACACACACACACACACACACACACACACACACACATACACTGAAAGAGTGCTATCAATCAGACCAGACAGTCCACTAACAGGCTTTATGTAGTGAAACCCGGACCCGGTCTTCCAGGCTGATAAACCCACATTGCCCTGTGGGCTCAACTCTCCAGAAAACAGTCTGGTTGGTGTAAGCTGCTCATTCTCCTACTGGGTAAATCCTTTCATTACTTTGGACCATGACCAAAACCAGCCCTAACACCCAGCTCCCCAGAGCTAACTCCTCATTCCGGGCTTGGCCAAGCTCCATTAAGTCCACATTCCACGGATGTATGGCCTCGTACAAGGCAGCCTAAAATGTTGACTCAACGCCCCTAAAAACATCAGACGGAAAAAAGAGAGACTGTCTGGGCTCCGGGGAGCACTGGGGAAGAGCATGCGCCTCCAGTCTCCTGCTTTTTCACATCAACTCACCCGACCACCAATCACGCCCATTGGTGTGGCAGGAACCAGCTGTTGTTTTTGTCATCTTGTTGAGTTGGAACATGACATCGATTCTCTTCTGTTCTTTCAGGACGGTTTTGACCTGATGTTTCACCTGCTCATTGACGTCAGGCCTATGCAGGCTTATTGAGAGCAACAAAAGGCATATATTTGTGGGGGCAAATCTTTCATGGAATCATGAGTGAGAGAGTGATGAGGGCTGAAGGTGTGACTGTGTGGTGACCAGCCTTTCCTTGACAGTAGTGTCTCCATGCACTGATTTGCCCTGACAGCGTGGCTCAACCTGTCACTCATCCCTGCCTCAGGGTGACAGGCTCAAGACCAACTGAGAGATAGAGAAAGAGTGTAACTGTGTGTGTGTGTGTGTGTGTGTGTGTGTGTGTGTCTCACAGAAACCTTTTCTATCAAGAGTTGGTCTTTCCAAGCCATTCAAGATGTAAACGTTAGCCATTACAAACAAGCTTTCTTGTTTAACTGAAAATAACAGAGAAGGTCCCTACAGTATATTAGCTGGCTTTCTCAAATGCAAATATTAAATCCTTAACTCATCCTCTTCTCACACTTGCCGTCCTGTGCTAAAATCTCTAACCACACACTATAAACCCCATCCTCCCAACGCTGTCTTCGACTCACACCTCAGGATCGTTACTTCACTGTCCCTGTCTGTTTAAATGTTCCCTCGTCAATCTGGGGTGTCAACAGAAGGTTCAAAGGAAGGGCAAGGCTGGCAACCCACCCTGACACCAGCTGATCCAGCACAAGACTTGGGGCAGGGCCAGGTTGGGGGTTGACATTTTTCACTTAAAAACAACGTTGGTTACGGTTTAAACAAACATTGAAACATTGCATCATTTCATGCTTGAAATGGTCCCACAATTGATTCCGGATATAGGTGTAGTTTAAGATGACACTGTGACTTATGACCGTGCTGAACGGGAAAACAGCCCACAAGCGATCCGCCGGCGTTGGAGCCGTGCCACGGCTTGCCCCTTGGTCGGCCGGTGGGGCCACGAATACTGAGGTCCCTCGACCAGCACGGCTCCCCACATCACAGGATCACTGAAACAAAGAGGCCCTTCAGGCTGAAAGGGAAGGAAAAAGACAACGAGTGTCTGTTAAAGGGAGAGTAAGGACCTCTCATAGTCACCGCAGGGAAATTAGCCGCTCTTTCTGGTGAAAAAACATGCAAGGCAATATCATATTTGCGTGAAGTTGTGTATCCGTTTTGGAGGTCACAGCGTGTTTTGGAACCAAAGTTTACATGATCTTTTTACATAACTACAACAGGAAATAGCTGAGCAAAATTCAATGACATTTTTATAAGCAAAAGCGGTGGCTTTAGTTATTTACATGAAATTTTTATGTAGATGAAAGGTCTTCTTCAGTAGACGGCTGGGTACGGACACTCCTGTGAAATGTTAAATTGTCAGATAAACAAGGAAGTGTTTATGTGTGCAATGGAGAACGTTTATTTACAAGGTGCTGCTAATCTGAAACGGCTATGTTGTTTGCGCTTTGATGCCAGACCCACGCGGCTCTAAACTCAGCCCACGGCGACCTCCTCTCCTCCACCTCCCTTTCTCTGCATGTGGAGGAGGAAGAGACTGAATCTCTGCCATGAAAAGCAGAAATAAAAAAGTCTTGTTCCACAGCTTTGGCAGCTATCTGATGTGTCACTGGCAGCAGAGACTGTGTGGTACCTAAATTTAGCCCTGGTGCATTTGACCTCTCACATGCACACAGACACATGCTTGCCTCCTGGCATTTCTTCTGAAGCGGGCCGTTGCCTTGCGTGCTCTCCGCAAAAGTCCAAAAGAACAAGGTGATAAGAATCTTAGTGGATGGGAGACACTAAGCAGACAGATCCTTATTGTATTGAGACCGTTTTTTGGCGGTTTGATGTTCTCCAGGGTAGACAGACATTCGACTGTAGCAAACCAGGGAGAGCCACGGCGTCCTGGCAGGAAGGTCTCCACCCACCTGGGGAATGTAGCTCCTCACTGAGGCCCCGCTCTCTGGGGATTCACCTCCTTACTAAACAACTTGCACATAAAACGTGGTACCACTTCCATGTCATCCATCAGAAAAAAGGTGTTTACATGACATGCCCGTCCCCCCACGCTATCTGGTTTCCCTTTATTAGAATAAACTCGGACTGTAGAAGTTGGCTTGAGATACATGGTTTGTGATGAACTCTCTTTCACCCTCTCTCTCTCTCTCTCTCCCTCTGGACAGGCCAGGAGAGTTTCAACTCGCGGTCCCTCACCCTGCAGGCCCAGAAGAAGATCTTGAGCCGGATGGCGACTCTGTCGGTGGCCAACCTGCTGATGGACGACACCAGCAGCGGCATCCTGGACGAGCTTTACAAGGCCAGCCGGGAGTTCACTAAGAGCAAGAAGGAGGCCCACAAGATCATCAAAGACATCATCAAGATTGCCCTGAAGATTGGCATCCTCTACCGCAACTACCAGTTCAGCACCGACGACCTGGACACGGTGGAGAAGTTCAAAAAGAAGATGAACCAGACGGCCATGACGGCGGTCAGCTTCCACGAGGTGGAGTACACCTTCGACACCAAGATCCTGTCAGAGCTGTTGCTGGAGTGCAGGGACCTGCTGCATGCGCTGGTGGAGCAGCACCTGACGGCGCGCTCGCACACACGCATCGACCGCGTCTTCAACCACTTTGGCAACACGGAGTTCCTGGCCGAGTTGTATGGCGACGGGGAGGAGTACAGACTCTACCTGCGGAAGATCTGCCAGGGGATTAACAAGCTGCTGGATGAGGGAACGCTTTAGCCGTCAGCCCCTCTTAACTGCTCCTTCAACCGTTGTATCTTTGCATTTGACCCCCCCTGCTGTTGTCTCTATTGGTGTGTGACTGTCACTCTCATTACATGCCCGCCACCCCCACCCCACCACCCCCACCTGTCTCCTACTCTGTATGCTTTGGTTTGTTCATGGGCAAGTCAATTTTTCTGACCTGGACTGTCCCCTGACTCCTCTCTCTGAGTGCAACGTAGGTTTCCATAATAAGAGAACAATTCTTTCTGCTGTAGTGGTCAACATAAGTATGTTTTTTATTTAAAATTGTAGCAAGCTGTTCCCTATGCATAACAGGTTCTGTCAATGGCCCACCATTCTGAAGGAGATCTAAAGGAAGGTATTCTTTAAGACAGCGGCCACCTGTTTGTTCATTCAGCAAATATTGTTGGCATAGACACTTTTTGCCTTAGACATGACTTGCATTGTAAATACCATCTAATCTCTCTCTCTCCCTTTCTGTCCCTTTACGTGGGTGTTGTAATATCTTGAGAATGAAAAAACCACCTGTCACCAATCAAGCCGAAATGAGTCGTTTCCTGCCAAATATATAAATGAATGGTCTTAAAAATACAACACTGTCAAATGCCTTCACAACAGCTGTGTTCCCTTGTTGTTGTGGCTTTCCCATTGCACCTGTGTACTGTGTATGGACTAAAAGGGTTCTTAACGCTGCTCCAGGGAGCTCCACGCATCACCGCTTGTTGGGATATCAACACCCTGAGTCAATTCTATACAAGCTGGTTTCGAAGGAGTATTACTATGGTGTAATCAAATGCACATTTAAGTTCCCTGGGTTGACGTTGACGAACATAGACATAGGATGGGTACAAAGTGTGTGTACACGTTGGGGTGGGATCCGTTTGTTTGTAAATAATGCCAGTTAAGACACAGCGTGTATGTATTACGTCTATGTTTGCTATATTCTTTATCAGGGTGTAACACTTTTGCCTTTTATTAAAGAGTCCTTGTAAACTTGTGTCATCTTTCAGTTCGGTCCCTCAGTGAAGTATGTCGGAAGTTAAGGCCAGAACCACGGCTGTTTTGTATGCTGACAGACTAAATGCATTACTTCTTATCTACGCCTGTACTTTGATTTAAATCATGTAGCTGTAATGTGTTGTTCCTCTGGGCAAAAATTGAGGATAATAAAAGTGTGTTTTGTTCTCTGCCATAAACACACATATTCTAGGAAATAAAACTGATTGGCCAACCACAGTTATGTGCAAACTATTAATCATACGCCAAGACAAACTTAGCCTAAAGCAAGGTGGTTCTAACACCATTAGAGAATCGTTTGTTATCAGATTACATGAGGTTGTAGAACAAGCGTGCAAGACCACTTACCCACTGACGTAAGACTGGTGCTATACTTCTCCCTCCCCCTTCAAACCCAGTCCTCCCTCATCACACGCACACACACACACACACGCACACACACACGCACACACACACACACACACACACACACACACACACACACACACACACGCATGCACACAAACAAACACACACACACACACAAACACATACAAACACACACACACACACAAACAACACTGAGACATGGTAGAGAGTCAAAAATATCCTAAAGTGATTGATGAAACAACATCTTTACAGAATGACGTCAGTGCACTGACTTCCTGAAGTGCTGCCTGGGAGCAGGTCCAGACTGAGCGAGCTGTGAACTAGAGACCTCTAGTGGTGACACAACGCAGACAGGCCCTTTAACAACCCAAGTTATAAGATATCGACGCAAGTTCAACAAATCTTGTCATTAATTCATCTGCCTGATAAGCGTAGACATAAATGCATTCCAAAGCAGCCACAAATTATTAAGGATTGCAATCTATCAAAATTATTTGATTTCCTTTTAGTAGAACATTTAACAGTCGTCTAACAGACCAAAAAATATTCTCAAACAAATGTTTCTAAGGCAGTCCCCTTCTGAAGAGTGCTGTACCTTTTGGCTGATTTCCCTTCTCACACTGATATCATTTTAACTCTGCGGTTACTTTTCTCTAGCAGTTAAAAATAATGGTATAGGAGGAAACGTGGACTGCCCAATGAACTAACCACAACCGCCTCTTCAAGACTATTCAAGAAGAAAAATCATGAGAAATAGAATGTACTAATCCATCTAGGTAACAGTATCAATGCACAGGGCTGTTAAACATGAATCTCTTTGGAATAATAATAGTCTCTTCACCATCAATCCATTCATAGCGCCGCAATTAGTAACAGCCCAATGGATGAAAATATCGATGCACACACTCTCTCAGAAGGACTCCTTCTGTGCTTGACAGAAGTCTGATTGATCAATCATGACAGTGTCTGGGTACAATCAAGCCTATATTTAAAAACTGTTCTTATTCCAGAATGTGAGAGGACAAGATAGCTCCACTAATTGAGACCCGTATGCTGACGTTTTACAGAATACTTTGAGAGCAATCTTACCAATGACAGCTGATATAGCACTAATTAAAAGTGGAAATACATGTCCATGAGGAGCTCATCGATTCTGCTACAGTTCAAATCTTTTCTGCCCTTGTACTTTCCCCTCCAGTCAACAGCCTTGACTAAAGCCACCCAACGATCCGCTTAAACCCGTGCCTACTGTGGTCTGCTGTGATAGAGGAAGTAGTTTCCTTGGACTCAATATTCTCCTCAATTAGAGGCCCGGCAGTACTGTACTGCACAATGCAAAAAACAGCAATCAAGCAGCTCTAGCCTCCAAATAAAAGAGAGAAATCAGATTATTTTAATGCAGGCAAACAATCAATCAAATTCAAGGAATGCAACACAATCAAAAAGGGATTTTTAATTTGTAATCACACGGGCACCACTGTTCTGGTTCCATATGACACTAGTTCCAAATGGTTTCATCTAGACATTTATCAAAGGGTTCTGTATGGCAATCTTTAACAACGAATTAGTTCTTAGCTTTAGTTTAGAATGGTTATATGTGGAACAGAACATTTATCAGAACCTACATTAGAGTATTATGTGGCCCCAGAGATTTATCCCTAAAGGGTCCATACAACATCACAACCAAAGAGATTCCAAAAAGAACAACGTTGAGACTCAAATGGTTCTACAAACGTCACAGTTTGAACCTCTAAATGCATTCTGGTCCATTAATTGTAAAATAGAGTGATGACAATACAGAAAGAAATAAATGAAAATAAAAGGGGCAGAAAATATGACATAACTTGGGACAATCTGTTTGGACAGCTGTGGAATCATCACAACAAAACAGAAACAGAATCCCCAGCTAAACTATGTTCTCTTTAGGTGCTTTGTGTTTTCTATTTTATAAATGGTTTTGCGGATTTATCTAAGACAAGTAGATTTATATTGCTATCCCATTTTTCTGGAGTGGAGACTCCAGAGCTTTAACAGCTTGCCATCAACAGCCAAGGTAATCCTTGATTGACAGATGTGTGAAGTGGAAACCTACCCATAATAAAATGACTCGCATTATAAGGATTGTAGAGTGTCACAGAGCATATAAACATCTGGTTAAAAGGAAAGTTGATTGATGTATGCTGGCCACGATGAAAAAGGCTAGGATCTTCATGAAAAGCAGCCTAATGTTATGCACTAGAGGGCAGCAGACACACATTGTTCAAAGCAACATCCAGGACCCACTATGTGGATTGGTCAATTCAGAAACAACAGATGAATAACACTTTAATATATTTAATGGTCCACTTGAAAATTTTACTGTTTCATAACATAACCGTTTATTTTTTTATTTTACGGATTATATAAAGATAATACTGCTTGAAGCGCTTGGCAGGGCTACAGCCCAGATACTGCTGAGCTATGCAGAGAACAGGAAATACAGTTGGATGAAGACAGCAAATAAGCCATCAAGCACTATAAAGAAATGGAGCAACCCAGCTTTATATGTGCCTAAGTGAACGGCTGTTTACATGTTCAAATGAAGGGTTTTCCTGCCTGCCTAAGTGAACAAGTATGAGTATACAATTAATTTTCAACATGGCCTATATTGCTACATCACCCAAAAAGAGTAATTGTAGTCCTAAAGGGAGGGTAAGGGTTAGAGGAGTGTGTGTGTGTGTGTGTGCGTGCGCGCGCGCATGCGTGTGTTTGTGTGTTTGTGTTAGTGTGTTGTATGCATGTGCGTGCGCGTATGTACATGTGTGTGTTTGGAAGTATGTTTTGTTGGCAGGGAACTCAGGGGAGGCAGCATATCAGATGTAATAAATGGGAGCCTGATGAGAGGGCTGAAACTAGTGACGCTGCAGCACTTCACTGTGGGATAACACATAGGTAAAAACTCACAATAATTAATTATTTCATGAATTACTCATTTTAACAAAGCTAAGGCTTGCAATCATATTGAAAAAGCCATAAGAAGTAGAAAATGCAAAAACAGAGTTGTTGTTTTAACACCAAATCAAATGCAAAAACCTCACAAAACTGTACGGAGCGGGCTGACGCAGATTGTGCGTCAGCAACCACTGGACTTTCATTTCATTCTCAATAGTCGTCTCAGAAAATCGAGCAGCAGGCCTTCTAGGCCTGTGCTAGCCTGTGAGGATTGGCATTGCCACATAGTTATAATGAGGTTGCCACACGAGGATAGAGTGATAATAAACGAGCCAATCAGTTTTATTCGTTGTAATTGTAACGAGAGACCTGTTTCAGCACCGTTTATCGGTAACAGCTCCAGTAAAGTGCGAGGATTTCACCAGCCCCTCCTCTTCGGTAGAACGGACACAGCGGGTAGGCAGTTCCTAGCACGCAGCCGCGGTATCGGTTTCAGCACCACCAACAGGACAGAACGGCGCTGTCCAAACATTCAGCAGTTTCACCCACCACAAGCAGCGAGGCAAGTCCCCATCCTGCTCCGTAGAGAAAGCCAGGAGAATACCTCCTGGAAATTGAAGTCAGCTTCTGAAGGAGGTTGTTTATTTTAGCATGGCGTCAAAGGAAACTGGTATTTTGATTCTCTTTCATATTTTAGCATTGACTATATGCCATACATCTGCCTTTCCTACACCTGCTGCCAAGGAGAACGGTGAGTGGTTCTGTGCGTTTTGTTTGGTAGTCTTGTGTTATGTGGGTTGACATGTCAAGGAAGCGTTCTCTATTATAACTACAATGAAATGCAGCGCGATGTAAGGAATACGAATAATTAGTTAGGGGGGAAGCTCTTTTATGGACCAATTCAAAAAAAAAGAAAAAATGTCGCTCACTAACATGCGCTCTTTAGGCGGATTCGGTTCTATTTTCAAGGCAGGTTTAATCTTTGTTTGGTAATCCGATTATGGCTTTAGCGCGTTGGGTTGTGGGTCAGGACCGAAACTTTTTATCAAGCGTTTAATCAGTAAATCACAGCAAATAATAAATATTTAATTAGTACCATGTTATAAACTAAATGAAGGGAAAGAAAATACAAATGTACACATTTGCAGTGTCTGACAAATGGATGTGTTTTGGTTCACATTTCCATCGTTTTCATACGTTTATTTCAAGTTTCTTTGATTTTTATATATTACATCATAAAAATGAATGTGCTATTGTCTTGTTTATCAGATAAAACTCTGTACAACAGACAGTTGACAGAGGAGAGACCTCTCAAAGAGCAGGTAAACACTTGTCCTTATCTTCAAACTAATGTACTGGCCAATACATTGTGAAGCTATGGCAAACATGCATTAATTTATTATGTTTACAAATATGCTCTAATGCTGTAGATTGCAGAGGCAGACAGTGTGAAGGCAGTAGTATCCTCTGCAGGTAAGTCACACCATTTTTCTTCCAAGGCGTCAGGGTTATTTGTCTACAACACACTCAAAATAAGTTTAATGGAGTAAAGCTTTTTCAGATTTTCACCTGAGTATTTTTTCTACTTTCCTTTCCCTGATTGATTGAAACAGAAACCAAGCCCCCAACTGCTCCAAAGGAAGCAGCAACAGCACAGGACAATGATGATTTTGCAATGTTGAAGTCCCTGGCGGATGGTCAGAGATCAAAAGAGACCAATGAGACACCCCTAAAGGAGAGGCAGGGGGAGGACCAGTACATTTCCGATGAATCCGATTCCACCAAAAACCGACGATTAGCTGAGGATTACGATTCCACCAAAAATGGGATGGATTATGGCAAGTACCATGGTGCACTGAGCAGTCACTCTGCATGCACAAAGCTAACTCTGATACTAGTCTGTGTGATTGTGCATTGATGGATCCTGTAGATTAAGTCTTGTCTCGAAGACAAAACCTGTTCTGCAGGGGAGGCTACGGTTTCACTTCTTGCTTAGGCACCTGTAGACAAGCACTCAGGCAGACATTTTGTGTTATAGGAAAGAGAGAGAGAGAGAAAAAAGAGAGTGAGAGAGAGGGGGATTATCTGGACTCCTGCTGTTGTCTGAGACAGAGGGCGTACACTGGCGCTAAGCTACTCGCTTGAAAGCTGCCTCCCTCTGCCCTCCGGGTGGTGGTAAACACGTGGATGTTCTTTAAAAGACTGTAATTAGCTAGTAGACTTAACACATGAGGAACCACAACACAACCGATTATCCAATAATAGAATGGGGACAATATTCCACATCTGTGTAAAGATCAAAGGTTCATAATTCTCCAGAACTCAAAATCTTTCAGAAATTTCAGCCATTTTGTACTGTGATGGCAAGGTTTTGTTTCTGCCATTTTGTCAGTCTTCTCCTTCGCTGTGGCTTTACCAACATCCCGTAAAAACACACCAGTGCACCACTTTTGATCGGAGCCCCCAGCAGGATAGACTACAGTAGAATGCTTGGCAGAAACTTGATCTCAGCATTGATCATCAGCATATTGCAGGCTCTCTATGCTGCACATTCGAAGACGTTGGTCATGAAGCGCTGACAACTAAATTTTACAGTCCTAAGCAGTTGGCTCAGCCACAAAAAGTAAACTCATCCATTGTGTAAAATATATACTTGGCACGTCTGTTATAACTTTATTCATATGACCTATTAGAAAATATGCGACATTTTGTGAGTAATATTATATAATCTAAAGTGGTAAAAAGGTAGAAATATTGGGAAAAAATGAATACAACTTAGTCAAACTATGTTCTTATAAAGGATAAGAAAATAATAAAACTCACTTGGACATGAATCACTAAAATGACTTTTCCCTTGGGGTTTCTTTGGGTGAATGATTGGTTAGATTGTGGAAGACGTTGATACAATGTTTAGTTTGCTAGGTCATAGTTCTACATTGTGTTTAAAGGTGCTATTAGTGGTGCTAACGTAGTAACTGAAGTTAGTGACTGTTAGTTTACCTAAATAACCTCATGGTCACAATGACCCACTTTGCAAATGCATCAATTCAATCAAATCAATCTTAAAAATATGATGAGTCTAAATGATGCAATATGAAAGGATGAGACAAGTCTAGTAGATTCTAAAACAGTTGCCATAGTTCCCTACTGGGCCACATATAGTCAGTGCCAGTGTTGTTTTGTTCTGGCAAGTTAGTAACTTCAGCTATCGATGCGCAGTGTGGGTGGAAAATGCAGTCAGTTTAATTCCATTGTATTCTGCCAGTAGTAAGACAGACAGCTAGCTTCACTTGAAATTTAAATGATCAAATCTAGGGATATTAGGATTAACGTTATTTTGCAATGAACGGAATGCAAAGAAAAACATGAGTACGGTGACACATACCTTAAACATATTTAAATAAACCCTACTTACTTTACTCCCCTGTTTCACTCTGGGATACATTTCTTGAAAAATCTAAAGAAATGTTGCTATGCGGTGTCAACAACAGCTTCATGGTGATGGATGTGTTGGCCGCTCCAGCTGTAACTTGCATTTTGTTACGTAAGATTCAGGCTGGCACCATTGAACAATTCCAAATCTGTAGAATTCAAGGAGATTTGAGTTTTGATGGAAGTATTATTTTAGAGGAGAAGAGGAGAGGAAGAGAGGAGAGGAGTGGAGTATGCAGTTCATTACTAACTGACAGATTTGTGCTATACCCACTGGGACGGGAGCTGAAGGCTGTGGTAGCTTTAGCAGATTTTTTGTGGATGGAGACTTTTATCATGCTCAGCCAAAGAACACTGAACACAGTAAGACAGACAAAAATGTTGCATTATTTATTTCCTTACTCCACAATTATTGTCTACCAAACACAGATCATTTAGAAGAAGTAATTAAATACCACGCTAAAATAATCCTCATGGCTTTTAGAGCTAGTGCTCATACTGCTGAGTTGACCAACTAGATTTGTTCTGTTTCCAGATGACCCGGAGAGTTTCCGTCAGGTGGACGGCACTCCCCTCACGGCAGAAGACATCGTCCAGAAGATCGCAAACAAGATCTATGAGGAGGATGACAGAGGAGTCTTTGACAGGATTGTCTCCAAACTACTGAAGCTGGGATTGGTAAGACTGCATTCCTTCAGTTGACTGACACCTGACCTGAGTGGGCATCCCTCCCACTCTCGCCTTCTTCATCGTCTCATAGCAGGTGATTATTTTAGCTTCATCTCTACTCGTGTCTCGCCCTAGATCACTGACAGTCAGGCAGACACTCTGGAGTATCAGGTAGCCGAGGCCTTGCAGGATCTCATCACAAAAAATGCCAAAAACAACGAGATTGACGATCTGGGAGTGGACTATCCAGCAACCAGGGGGGACCAAGACGATCTTAACACTGATGCCAACATGGTACAATCCAAACTAAACACCCACCATTACAAATGTAAGTTTTCCTTTTGCAATGATGATTATGAAGATAATGAGAATGATGGTTGCTCACCCTCAGGACATGTCCAAGTCACCCAGTCGCCAGTACAATGAGGATGAGGATGAAGAAAAGGTTGCCATTGATGACGTGGACCGGGATGTGGACGAAGAGGGGGAAGACACCGTGGACAATTCGTGGGACAGAGATGGAGAAGGGAAGAATGAGGGAGAGCCTGAGAAGGGGAATGAGCTGAGTCCAGAGGACGGGCTCCAGGATCTGCAGTATTTCCCTAACTTCTATCGCCTTCTCAGGAGCCTTGACTCAGGTAACCTATTGCAAACACACACATATACACAGATACATGCATACTTTACAACACAAAGGCACATTGGCTTGTATGTACCTTACACACTGCACAATACGTCAATATATCGATGTATTGATTTAAGTGTAAGAGGATTACATTATAATGGATGACTGATACTTCAGAGCAAGATGCCCAGGAGAGAGAGACCCTCATCACCATTATGAAAACACTCATTGACTTTGTCAAGATGATGGTGAAATATGGCACCATCACACCAGAAGAAGGAGTCTCTTATCTGGGTAAGACTCACTTTAATCATTTATGCGTGGTATTCCTGTGCTTGATGCACAAGTACCAAGTGCTCCCACGTTAATTAGTTCATAATGCTTTCATTGTTAAAGTGTCTTTGTGTGTGTGTGTGTGTGTCCGTGTGTGTGTGTGTGTGTGTGTGTGTGTGTGTGTGTGTGTGTGTGTGTGTGTGTGTGTGTGTGTGTGTGTGTGTTGGTTTT
>JAVQJS010014473.1:0-11579 GCA_036024795.1 Galaxias rostratus | reverse complement strand
TGTGTGTGTGTGTGTGTGTGTGTGTGTGTGTGTGTGTGTGTGTGTGTGTGTGTGTTGTTTTTGTCTCGCTTTTACTAATACATGTAGCCTCTCAAGTGGATTTAGATTTGCAACGCTACAGGCAATAGTAAAGCAATCACAGTTATCGTACCTTTGCTGGATTCAGTCAGAGCTACACAGCTCTTGACACTGCAACAAAGCCTTGTATGTCGTGCACAGAAATCTGGTGGTTGTTGACATTGATCGTGGTTGTGATTGTTTCACGGCTTCAGATCTCTTGAGGGTTTAAACCGTGAAATGCCCACATCTATTTTCCAAAACCACAGCTCAAGTACAAGCATCATTTTCCAATGTTTCTTTTTTATGATTCGCTCCATCAAAATATGCCTACTGACAAAGACTTTAGGCTGTCTTCTTTCAAAGTAAGAATTGTTTTGCCAAAAGTGAGACTTGCCTTCGTTTTTTTGTACAAGGTTTACAACGGAGTTGAGAGGTTAGGCAATTTTTCTGAAGTTCACTAACTTGGCTGGGTCACTTGTCTGTTTGTATTTTTAGTCTTGTTGCTTTTGGCCTCGCTCATCGGCACTTTGTCCATGCAGACCTAGCAGGGTTTTCACTGTTTCCCAACTCTAAAGTTGTTCTTCCTCTCTTTTTTTTTGCCATTTCCACCCACATTTCAGACAAACCAAAGTGATTTTAAATGTGGGTCAGGGGTGCCATGTCCTGTTTTTTGCCACTACGGTTGTTTTGCGAGGAAGTAGTGCTCTCCTTGTGTGGTTGAAGAAGAAATAAATACATCAACAGCCTGGGGCCTGTGTCCCACAAAGGCCACCCTGCTGGCCACAGGTGCAGTTGATTGGCAGACTTGATGGGTAGATATACCGACCCTGTCTTCAAAACGAAACAAACTTTTTCCACAATTCACTATTGTCAAATTGCACCAAACCTTATTTGTATTTACCCATGGAAGCAAAATCCATGAAATTACATAAACAAATCATTTTAAATGACGCACCCATATTGGGACTTGTTTAATTTGGCAGCTCCACAGGGCAAAAAAAGTTACTAGTTATTCCGTTCTCTTCCCCTGCACGCACCGGGAATTGAAAGCAGACCTGAATATGTTTGGCAAGTAGCATGCATGCAGAGACAAAGAAACAAAGTACATTTTATATTCATTTTTTGTATAAGGCTAGCTCAGAGCTTGCTTTTAAATTTTGATAAAATATAATGGTGACCAACTGTCTGATAGACTTGATTCTTGATTCTTACAAAATATATTTTTGTTATGTTATGTATTCTAATCTAAAGATCACGCTTGGCCTAGGATCTTTCTCTAACACAGTACCACCAGTATGATGGAACTGGGCAGGTCTGGATGGTTTAGTGAATACACCAATGTAAGTGTTGTCAAGATAAAACTGCTTTAGGTTGCCAGTCAACACTTGCTCCTCATGTTGAAGCAGCACTCTGTTAATTAGCAACAATGTAATCATATAATCACCATGTAGACCATCCAATGGTCATGTTACTGATTGATCTACTAAACTCTCCTTTACAGAGTTGGTCAAAGGGAGGTCAAATGTTCTGGCAAGGTTTTCCCTTCACACGGACTGTGAGAAAGTGATATGTAGTTGCCCAGCGACCAGAAAGTCATAGCTTGACCCCAAAGGACACAACACCAGAGACTGTGTGTTTTGTGGTTATAACACAAACGTAAACTAATTGCAAACAAAGTCTCAGGTCAATTTTAAAATGATCAGTGATTGATCAAATGCTTCTGCATGTGTCATCGGCCAAACGGTGTAGCTGATCGTTATTCCCAGGTTCTGTTGCCAAACTAGGAAAACGGCCCGATGAAGGAATGTAGGCCAATCAGCACACCCGTTCCTCTGTCACATGAACTTGTGTAATGATAAAGAGAAAAGAGGAGTGTATATGACAGGCATAACTGGAACACTGATCAAGCAGCGCACATTGCTCGAACACTGCCAGCTGTTACTAATATGGAAGGAGGTTTAAAAAAAAAAAACTTTTTAAAACTTTTTATGGTTTTGTGGTTCCCAGTCAAGGCTAGTGCACATGCCTGACTGTTGTCATAGTTTAGTTGGTTCTTGGTCCTCTGTCTATAACACACCTGACACTGGGGACTGCCTTGTCCCATGGTGGCTGCAGATTAGCCGACCACATTTACTCCTGCATCGAGGCCCCGGCGTCACAAATTAGCAGTGCAAGTAACCCAATGTGGACAAAGGAATGTTGCAACACCTGCACTGCAAAGAGTCGACATACATTTGATCATACTCACACCCCTCACAGTCAAACTTCAAAGGGTGTGTCTGAAGCTAGTGGCGAAACGTACAAAGAACATTGATTGTGTATCTTTAGTTACGTGGTGAATACCTGGGTACTCCAAAAGCCTTTGACAGCTCAATTTAATTGAAATGTATAAGTATCTGCTAGGTTTATCAGTGTTATATCGGTACCTGTTTGTAAATAATATTCATTTCATTACGGGGAAGCATTTGAACATGACACCGAGGGAGGCTTGAAGGGAATGTTTGGAATGGATTCCTGCATACATAATGATTTCTAGGTAGTAGGAAAGAGCTTGTTTCTAAGAATGTGGTATGAAGACGCTTGCTAGTGCTGGGACACACCGTTGCTATGGAAATCTAGTTTAAGAATATCCTCAAACCAAATTAATTTGGGAAATCTATGACTTGAACAAGAATACAATGTGTTTGGCTGGGGTTTTATTAAATAGTGCAGATTACGTTCTACTTTAAAGTTTTTGGGAATAGCCCATTATTACAGATCCTTATATGCAGTGGTCAGCAATACCTTTGCTAATGAAAAAAACAAGCTAGATCTTGGTCCATGGTGCTTGTGAGGCGCATGCCTCTCTACCAGGACTCCTGCTTTCCATGAAATGGTCACACCGTGTCCTTTTCTTTATGAATCCCCTCAGTTTTTAAAATCCCTCTTCTATTTTTATCTGGCTGGGTCACTGTTGCTAGGACGTCAGCAGTGCGAGACGCGTCTGGCCATGCACCCACCCCACCTCCCCACCCCCACCTTAATAATGGATAAGAATGGTGAATGTGCCCCAAAGGAACTCCCTTCCTTGTGGCAGAGGTTTTCTCTCCCTCTCTTCCACTCTCTTTCCCTGCCACTCTGGTCAAACATTCTTTACATGGACTCTGAGGTGCTGGACTGAAGCCTTGATGTTCCTGAAGATTTATAGAGGAAGACTACTTTACTTTGTTATGACAGATTCCTGGGGTGAGCAGCAGAAAGTCAAACAAAACTCACAACTCAGATTCCAGAGCACTGGAAACAAAACCTCCAAAGTTTTGAAAGGCGTTCCATCAATTGCTGCCCCGCCCTAGAGAATGGAGTCCAGGTTCCCTAAGCAGCTTAACCAAAACAATAACCACCACCCCCCTCCCTCCCCACCCAACCACCCCCCGTTCTCTTCAGTGATCAGGCCCAACACAGCTCCTCAGTAAATGATGTTTAGGGAAAACATTGGGCAAGATTAAGCAATGCAGACCGATGGAGCCGAGCCAAGCCAAGACAGCCCTCCTTTTTATCATGCTCTAAACAGCTTTCCCCTGCTTTCTGATTCCATTTAGTCACGCTATGTGCCGGCCTAACCTAGGCTGGCCTCGCGCACTGAGCTGAAGGCTCTGGCACTCAGCGTGCCTATGAGCTCATCTCTGAGCTGGACTCAGTGGGCGATGCACACAAGAGCTTATGGGGGCATGAGGAAGGAACACAGTGGGGAGTGGGGAGTGGGGAGGGGGGGGGGGGGTAATGGGCAGTGGGTAATGGGATAAAGCACTGGGAGACGGGTTCAGGGAGTTTTCAGGTTGGATCAGTTCATTAAACATTGCTGTTCTGGTACTGAGAAATACCCCCCTGCAATAAGCACTGAGTTTATGGAGACCAAGGCTTAGAGGCAACATTAAAGAAATAAGTCGACTATCACGAACAAATTGAAGAAAACATTTTAACAGCGTGCTCCAAAACTCTGATGGCATAATGGCAATCGGTCACTGTGAAGGATGTGCTATGATGGCTAATCTTTGGACGGGAGAATGAAAGACTCGAGGAACACTTGGGATTTGAAGGAAAAGGAACTGGACCAGGAAAAGATGATAAGAAATACTGTATTCAACATGCCCACATTAAAGTGGAACCAGACTCAAGAGGGGAAACATACATGAGGAATAAGACGTCTGGCGAGGAGGGAATGAAGACATTGCCAGGAGAGGAGTCAGATATCTGCAGCAAGAGAGGGAGTGTGTGTGTGTGTGTGTGTGTGTGTGTGTGCGTGTGTGTGTGTGCGTATGTGTCTATGTGTGTCTGTGTACGTGTGTCTGAGAATGTGTGTGTGCGTAGGTGTGTGTTTCCGTGTAGCAGCACAGAATGAATTACTGATTGCAGAGAGCTCTAATAGCTTGAGACTGGCCGCACTCCATTACAGAGTCTTGTCTTCGAACAGATAGACAGACAGGCAGCTTTTATTACCTCATCTCATTTCACACACACGCACACACACACACAGACACACACACACACACACACACACACACACACACACACACACACACACACACTCATACACACCACACACTTGGTACTTATCTCCCAGCGGCCATGACTGTGGTTGAAGACATGCATTTTCCATGTGATAGGATTACCATACACAGAGCCTAAGGTGTTGCAAATCGAATATAAAACATATAAGTACATCGGTGTGTTTTCTGATGTGCATTCAGAGATTGGTCCATCCAACCATCTCACCCAGGAGCAGTTTTAAATACCCAAGCAAACAATCATGCAAGAAGAAAAAAAAGAGAGCATGCATCCATAGTCAACCCCATAGATGCCTACAGGGCAGGACCCCAGCAACAGTGCTTCTCTCTCAGGCTTGCTCTGCGTCTAATGGCAAGGCCCTTTCACCCAGTATGCAGCCACCAGATAGCGAAGGGACTGTGTGGCTCTCTCCTCAGGCCATGCGTGTGAAGCTGGTGTGTGTGTGTTTGTGTGGCTGTGTGTGTGTGCGCATGTGTGTATGTGTGTGTGTGTGTGTGTGTGTGTGTGTGTGTGTAGAGGTGTGCTCCAGCCCAGGAGAGTTTTGCAGAGTTTAGAGTCAACAAGCAATGCGTTGTCACCAGCCACCCCAATCCGGTGAGGCTCAGGTAAGCCCAGGGACCTGGAGAGAGAACACTTTGGTCCCAATGGTAAAAACCACCATCACACCACTCTGCACGCTGACACCCAGCCTGGTAACCTGGAGCAAAACTCAGACCCCACTCATAGTAGGCTGCACACTGTCTGACAGTGCCGAACAAAATCCCCTAGACTTGGTGGGCCACTTTTAGAGATAGATAGCAACCGGCAGAACGAACTCTTTTTTAGCACAGATTCACCTGACAACTCACCTGAGTTGTCCTCCACTTCTCGCTCGTCGGTGCACACTCCCTGGCCGTGCATGAGGGAGTGCAGAGGCCTCTCCACGCCGCGGGGCGGGTAGCAGCGCAGCCCCGTGGTGCAGCGGGGCGAGTAGACGCCACAGTGGGCTCCCTTGGCCAGGGCACAGGTGGGGCAGCAGCCGCAGCCCGGCTCGCGTACTGTCTCCTCGCAGTTGTCCGGGAGGCGGCAGCCGGCCAGCCGCTCCTCTGAGCACACGGGGCAGCGGATGGCTTCGTCGCTCAGACACACGGTGGCCAGCAGCGTGGCTCCTATTGCCCACAGGCCCCAGCAGAGCGGTGCCACCGCCCCACCACCTCCACGCACCATAGCAGCCGCTGGGCGTCTGCGCTCAGCCCTCAGTCTTTGAATAGGCAGCCTTGACTTCTGGCTGGTTGCTCCGCTCCCCAAAGATTCCTGTGTCTAGTTAAGATTTTGAGCCGGTGGGAGGTGGGGGGGGGTGGGGTGGGGTGGGGTGGGGGTGGGGGGGTGAGGGGGTGAAGGGGGGGGGGGGGTTAGGAGGGGTAGGGGGGCGGGAGGGGGGTGGGGGGTAGATAGAGAGATAGAGTGGAGGGCTTTGTCTGTGAGCTTGGTTCCTTGATGTTGTCAGTCGATTGGTGTTTCAAGTAGCAGGGTTGGAAACAATACCTCCGTTGTGCTAGCCTTCAGCACCCTAAACAAGAGTTCATACCTGATGGATGAAAAGTCACTGCCTGGTTGGAAATGAGCATGAAGCAAGGATTTCCACTAAACTGTGCAGGTGTGTCTCTTTTCCTGCTCAAGTTCGACGTGCTCGAAGTCCACCCCCTTGCAGAACAAGTCTGCGTTGCGAATGTCCAGATGTAAGCAGGGCATCAAATAGCAGTCTTCTACGTAGAGCGGCTCTCTCTCCCCCCGGTTTGCAGTGCAAGAACTGCTCCTGAGAATGGCTCTCCACGAGTGGCTCTCCTTGGACTTTATACTGGCCTGTGGACACGCCTCCTTTGACAGCGGGAGAGAGGCTGCAAGGCACATGGAAGAAATGCCAGGCTAAAGCTCGCACTCTCTTGCCCCTACTCAAGCTTGTACACCCACACGCTCTAATTCCAAAAGGCACACACAGAACTACAGGGAAGAAACACTAACAAAATGGTTGATGGTCACACATACACAAACCACAAATGTCTTCGCCTGGTTTTGTAGACCTACTGCTCTTATTCATTCTCACTCTTTTTTTCTGTTACTCTTCCTTCCTTTCTTTCTTTTTTTGTTGTTGTATACAAAAACATTTTTAAACTTGCCTCTTATACAATTTTCCTTTGTGAAACACTTACATGTTTTAGAATACACTTCCAACACACTCGTTGTCACATCTGACACTTATAGAACAATGTATTTTGACATTGCACTATCAATTACATTGGTAAAATTGTTTTATAAAAGATAAATAAATAAAATGCACACTTAAGGGACTAAAACATGTTTGTGTTTAATGGACACATTCCCAGGGACAAAAGGGAAGTCGATTCATGCTGTTTAGTTGGTGATAATGCTGGGTAAGTTGTTGTTGTCTGTCAGCATATACTTATTTGTGTGTGTGTGTGTGTGTGTGTGTGTGTGTGTGTGTGTGTGTGTGTGTGTGTGTGTGTGTGTGCTCATTTGTGAGGGTATGGGTGTGAATAAATGAGTAAATGGCTAATCAAGTAAGCTTAGCATCTACTCCCTATATCTCTCCCTCCCTCAATCTCCCCACTAGTTGTGATAGGCATCTATAACAAGCAAATGGACAGTGCACACCGCAGCCCTACCCCCACAGACATTTCCCACAGTGGGATAACTGAACTACAACTGGCTAGTTTGTTTTTAATGTAGGTGTGTGTGGAAAAAAAATCTGAAATGATTTTATTGGCCTTTGGTGGAGTTTAGTCTTTTCCTCTGTTCTTTGTTCTTCCTCAATTTGTCATTATTTTTGCTTTGTTTCATGTGTGTATCTCCTGTTGCTTTCATTTAATTAATGTAGTGCTTTGTGTAAAATAAGTATTTGGTAAATTGCATATGCATCTGAAATGTGTCTTTCTATTTATTTACTACCAAATGATGTCTTACCCTGAACGTGTGGACACATTTGTGTGCGTGTTTCATCCCACAATTAAACTAAAGGATAGTTCTTTCCTTGCATGGAAGGGAAATGGTTGACTGGTTTTGTTTGATTAGAAAATGACAGAATTGATAGGTTTGATAGAATTAGTCCTACAGCAAAGCTCCAAAAACACACTCACCTACACTCAACTTGATCGCTAAAACATTATGGCGCAACATCTGGCAAATTCCATTAGCACAATAGCAGAAGAAAAATTTAACTGGGTGTAGTAGGCAGACTCATGCAGTAAGGTTCTGTTTAATTTATTAGGTGCTAGTTTATGGGTGTTGTGTGCGTGCTTGTGAACATGATATTCATGCTGTTTAGTTGGTGATAATGCTGGGTAAGTTGTTGTTGTCTGTCAGCATTTACTTATTTGTGTGTGTGTGTGTGTGTGTGTGTGTGTTGTAGGCATATCCACTGAAAAATGGCGAAATGCTGTGGTTTTGGCTTCAACGGTCTTTCTGTAGACAATAAAGTTTTGGGCACCATTTCTTGTTTGATTCTACAACGTCTCAGAGTTACCAAAACAAGTTTTTAACCAAACCCGTTTGTACAAGTATTGACCAGTTACATTACCTAACCTGACCTTACTGTATGGGTTTACTATGCACACAAGCTATAAATGCTTGGACCCTAGTAAGGAGACACCTGAGATATCAATCCATTATTATGGCTATCAGAGGTATCAATCCACTATCTATGGATATCATAGGTATGAATCCATGACCTGTGGTTATCAGAGGTATCAATCCATTATCATGGCTAAGAGAAAGAATTAGGGCTTATGTGGTCTCATACTTACACGACTAAAATATAGAGACAACTTTAAGTCAAGTATTTTGATCTGTCTAATAATGGGGTTATTTTTTATTTTTGTCAGTGGAATAGTTAGTCTTTATATATACATATATATATATATATATATACATAATTGTCTTTCTTTATATATAAACTATTTGGGAAAAACTGCTTTTCAACCATATGGAATAAATGCTTGGACAGAATGCTGCCTGTCAGACACAAAAGACAACAGCATTCTTTGACCACAAGATGGTGAAGTTGTACCTCAGCAGGGTGAGCCAGTCAGACCCAGTCAGCACACCATCAATGTCATTCCGCTGTTAGCCCTATGCAAAATAGAAAATGTAACATCGTACATCACGACTTAATTTAGTAGTTGACGTACTTGGTTGAAAATTCCACATATAATATGGTTTACCGCTATCATTATGTTAACATGGGTGTTTGTGTGTGTGTGTGTGTGTGTGTGTGTGTGTGTGTGTGTGTGTGTGTGTGGGAGGGGGGGTGATTACTATACCTATCCCTTTAAGTGATGTCTCCTGTGTGACGTTAGATTTGGCATATTCCGTTCCACGCACCGCAAGACGCTCCAGTGGTGGATAAGGAAATCTTACGGCGGGAGAGACGGCAAACTTTAAACTGAGAGAGAGCGCTCGTGAATTTCAGGTGCTTGGCAAAAACAGGTAAATCGTTTTCTTACTTTAATTAGAATTTCGCGTTATATGGTGTCAAAAGCATTATCTGGAATTACAGCTGCTTTGTACTTATTTTAAACAGGCTATCATTAATTATCCCAGTCTGAATGACAATAATTTATTTAAAATATAAATAAAAATAAAATATAAACCATTTTGTCGCCGGTTATTAAAAAGCATTTGCTTATCCACGGTATTTCTTCGGTCGTGCTCCCCTCTACCATGATTTGTTCAAAATATGACATCCGAGCATATACTTAAACCAAAGTTAAAGGTCTAGCGTATTTAATTTTATTACATTACCGAATGTTTTAAACTTTTCAAACCAGTCATGGCTTAAAGTGCACTGACGAACGCACACGATTTTCTCATAGCATACACTTAACAGGAAATGCATGTAAAGTGAACTTTATTCGGCTATTTTAAATAACCTCCAATGCTTGAGCAATGAAGCATGGACATTTTACCTTCGGTTTCCGCTTACATTAGTTCTTTCTACTGCTTTAGTAGTGAAATTGATTACTTTTTGTATAAGGCTGCAACATAAGTTTTATTTTTTTTTATTTCTAAAAATATTAATGAAAACAAAATGTTATTGAGCATTTAGATCACTGGTTGCAAAATCATGTAACAAAAATATGTTTCTTCCCTAAAGATTTTTTTCCTCATGATGGACACTGACAATCAAGTTGGTGGGTACCTGAGGACTTTTGTCCCCGTAAATAATCTTTAGTATTTCATTAATGTTTTTAATCAAATATATAGAAAATATATCAATGGATATTATGAGGGTTTTTTAATTACTGTTCAAATCTATAAGTAATAGACTGACAAATCTATATTCAGACAGATGTGAAGAGGAGGAGGAAGAAGAGGGTGAAAGGAAAGAACCAGAGGACACGCAAAACCCCCCCTGCACCAGCAACGGAATGGAATGTTCCGAAGAGAAGACAGGTCAGGAGAAATAAAAGAACCCACACTCTCTTACAAGTCCCATGTTAATCTATGAACGACTGCAACAAGACCTCTCTCTTCAGAAGTTTACAAACACACATAATGCTATCCTAACATTGTCCCGATAAAATGGTCAACGTGCTTCTGGCAGCCATAGATTAGGACTGTGAACATTAGCGAGTAAAAACCTCTGAGAGCGTTGCAAACCTCGAGCCGCTCATCTGCCACATCTGAGACTGTTGTGGTTTCTGGACGTAGTTAGAACCGCTCAGAGGATTGAACGTCACTCAGCTCTGGGTAGTGAGGACAAGCAGGCCTGGGATTGTGAACGGTTGCTCTGGTGACAGCTTGCATACGTGCAGAACAGAACAGGGCGGGGGTGGCTCTAGAGATGCTTACTGATGGATTTTCACGCCGTGGCTTCCAACAGGCACGGTGTAAACTTCATACACTCTCTAAAGTGTCAGATAGCGAGTAAGAGGGTACACTATCGCTTAGAGGGAACCATTTAGTACGTTTCATCAGAACCGGTGATCTGGCTTCAAAAAGGCACGTGGTAGCTATCTGACACCCTTTGCACTGAACTCTCGCTGTGTCCTGTGCAGCACCCGCAAATCTTTTGAAGTCACAATTAGCTTTGGCCACTGGGATTCTATGGTGACCATAAGATTAAAAAGCATGGTTTTAAAAATCATGCCATGCACATGTTTCTGGAGTTCATCTCTGAAGTGGGATCCATGCTTTATTAAGTCTATAGCAAGTCTAAGCATACTAAAACACTCCATATAGTATCATTGGCACTTGCTTAGACAAATGCTTAATCCATGTGTCAATCTGTCTTTTCGAAAGACACGAAGGAATCGATGTTGTTTACCGGAGGAGAACTTCACACCCCTTTGTCCTGCCCTAGTTCTGGTTTTTCTGCGTTAAGAGGAAATGCCTCTGCGTTATCTTCGGCACACATCTTCTAAATCTCTCTCTCTCTCGCGCGCACGCCCCAAAGTAGCCTCACCACACTTGGAAATGTGCCGGTGGTAATATCAGACTGTCAGACCATGAATATAAATGTAGATGTAGAGAGGCGTGCGTCAACGCCCCACAGAGGCTCTCAGTCTGTGGTTGATGTTCTCACCGCGGCTACTCACCTCCTTAGTTGGAGGTATGTGCAAAGAACCTTCTCTCAAGAACTTATATAAACTTACAGGCCATAAAAACATATGTATAAACGGACAAAGTTTATCTATAGCCTATTGTTGCCACATCAATTGGTATCCCTGATATTTTTCTAGTGGATCTTGCTCAACCTTTTTATAGATTTTGTAAACACTCTAATCGGGTAGAAAATATTTTAAAGGAAATTGAGGAGGGAGGAAAGGAGATTGGCAGGACATCATTGTCATCCCTATTTCCCTCTTTATTTTTATTTGAACCTTTGACCCTTTTGTGTGTGTGTGTGTGTGTGTGTGTGTGTGTGTGTGTGTGTGTGTGTGTGTGTGCGTTTGTGCTTGGGGTTGCGAGTGTGAATG
>JAVQJS010014471.1:0-10230 GCA_036024795.1 Galaxias rostratus | reverse complement strand
GAACACAGGTGTGGGGAATCTGTTGATTGGTCAGCTGCGGGTTATTTATGGGTGTCTGTTTGTTTCAGTGAGGTTTTGGGGTGGAAAGGAGCAGGAGATGCTGGAGCAGGCTGTTGATACAAAATCAAAACCCAAATAAAGACGCTGTTTGCTGATTCTGTCTCTGCCTGACGTTTGTGTTCTCTCACAGGGACCATCAAATCAGCAGAATGTTTTTTCACTCTTCCCCAGATTTGTGCCTCGAGACAATCCCTTCTCGGCAGTCCACAGACCATTTCTTTGACTTCATGTGGTCTGTGCTCTGGCTTGCACTGTTGACTGTGGAACCTTATATAGACAGGTGTGTGCCTTTACAAATCATATCCAATCAAATGAATTTACCACAGTTGGACTCCAATTAAGCTACAAAAATATCTCAAGGATAAACAGTGAAAACAGGATGCACCTGAGCTCAATTTTGATCATCATAGCGACGGCTATGGATAATTATGTACATGTGATTTCTTATTTATTTTTGATAAGTTTGCATAAATTAAACGGTTGGCGCAAAAGGCTGGCGCAATGGTTAGTGCTGTTGCCTCACAGTAAGAAGGCCCTGGGTTACATTCCCACCTGAGGGCCTTTCTGTATGGAGTTTGCATGTTCTCCCCGTGTTAGAGTGGGTTTCCTCCGGGTACTCCGGTTTCCTCCCACAGTCCTAAGACATGCAGGTTAATTGGTGATTCTAAATTGTCCATAGGTGTGACTGTGTGTGTGAGTGGTTGTATGTCTATGTGTTAGCCCTGCAATGGATTGGCGATCTGTCCAGGGTGTACCCTGCCTCTCGCCCGAAATCAGCTGGGATAGGCTCCAGCCCCTCCGTGACCCTGCATAGGATAAGCGGTTCTGATAATGGATGGATATTTTAATTTTAATTTATTTTACAATCTCCTCTCTCTTAGGCTGAATAAATCTATAAATGAATGGCAGTAATGTATTCCACTACAGTAGTACACAAATGAATGAGCAATCATTTCATGTGTGGTTGTTGTTGTTTATTGCTCATGTTTCAGGGGGCTGGTGAAGGGAGAGCATTACCAGTACCAGGTCCGTGTGGTGTCTGAGGGGCTGCTGAGCGAGCTGTCCCCTCCCCTCCTGTACACACATGGAGCACCGTACTGTGGCGACGGCGTCATACAGGGGTCAGTCTGTCTGTCTATCTGAGAAAACTACCAAAACGTTTTAGCCATCCAACTCACATTTCTCACACGTTTCATATTGGACATCAATAAGAGCAACATAGAAGAGGTGACGGTTTATAAACAGAGTCTCTTTGCGGTTTGCGAGGTGCTCAGTTCCAAATGTCTGTCTTTATTGGAGTGTGTGTGCGTGTTTTCTTTGTGTGTGTGTGTGTGCATGTGTGTGTGTGTGTGCATGTGTGTGTGTTTGCTTGTCCATGTGTCTCTGTGTGTGTGTGTGTGTGTGTGTGTGTGTGTGTGTGTGTGTGTGCATATGAGTGTTTTTCTCTGTGAGTGGGTGGGTATGGTCGTGGGTGTGTGTGTGTGTGTGTGCATGTGTGTATGTGTGTAGGACAGAGCAGTGTGATGATGGCAATTTGTTGGACGCCGACGGTTGCACCAAGAAGTGTCACATGGAGATGGGATTTCACTGCAAAGGTGAGTCCTCCGCCCCTGAAAAAGAGCCCACACATGCAAGCACACACACCTACATTTCCCTAAATATACAGTTGTGTCTACAGGCAGATAATGGCAACATTCAATATCTGCTCCCCAATGTTGTAACAGCATTAGTTGTTGATCTAACTGGTACTATTTAGAGAAAGTTCCAAGGATGCACATAACATACTTGAATAACATGTTGCTCGGCTTGCATTTGATTGGGGGTATATGATTTTACCGCTGAATCTACTTTGTAGCACTTATATGACCATTTTATCCTAGGTTTACACTAGTTATTAACACACATTGACAACCTGCATTTGTTTGAAGACTTAATTATGACACACTGAAAAACTTAACAAAATGTGCAATGTGCAGTGTCAATCTTCAATATCAACCTCAAGCTAACACGTGAGGCATACTAGTTGTTGTTAGAGTTATTCTTTAAGGCTTGGCAGGCTTTTGACTCCCCTAAGTCACAAGAACAGCAAGCAGTTAAACCCGATCTTGGTGTCTCCTTCAAATGCGTCCACCTTGCAACGAAACACCTTGACAAGGTTCCTGGGTCAACAGTTGCTCAGTTGAAGTAAAATGCCGCCGTGTGACATTGCAGACTCAATGCTTTGTGGTGTGTCACTAAACTGTGTAAATACAGCCGTGATTATCTGAAGAATTGTTTTGACTGAAGTTATGCTTACAAATCTAGACATCCAACATGGCAAAACTGATAATTAAACAGTGCTTGAATATGAGCCATTCGGCCACTTAGTTCTTAGGTAATTTCTTCAGTTATTCGGTCAGTCGGTCAGCCCGTCAGTCTGTATAAGATGAATCCAACCGCTATATGTCCCCAACCCACACACTCACTAACCCCCCCCAACCCACCCACCTTACCCTTTCCATTCAACAGGGTGCCAGGTCATGTTGTGAGTGTCACTTTCTCTTTCTGTTCACTTTTGACAATACAAAGCCATAGAAGAACTTTGGCAAAAACAATTCTTAACAAATTGCATCACCCGCAACCTATCATGCATGTACAACTCCTGTTTTGTACCCATGACGTTTGCTGAAACATGGTTTGTCTGCAGCCACAGCTGTTTGGCTGGGTTAGCCCGCCGTGTGTTGCGTTGCATGGCTTACGGCTTCCTCCTCACATGGTGTTTCTCTCCGTTTGGTCCCTGATTAGAAGCGGCACACGGCGATTACTCTCCCGCAAAACAAACATTGTCACGGCCGACACTTCCGAGAAAGGAAAACAAACTCTCGTGAATCACAAGTTGACGTGATGTTGTCAACACTTTGAAGGGATGACAAGTTGACGTTAAATTGTCTAGCCATGATATTTTTTCTCTTTTTTTTCTCCTATTTATTTTTTCTTCGCTAATCAAATCCAAACGGACATTTCCTCGCGGGCCTGCTCAGGGTTCTGCAGCTGTCTAAGGCCAACCAAGCCAAGCCATCTTTTCCTTTCGTCTGTCTCCCGCCTACAACCCCATACAACATACAAACATAAAATAGTTTGCTCATTAAACTCAGTTGTTCTGGCCTTCTTTTCCTTTTTTCGCTTTTTTAAATATCATCTCTTTTGGGTTGAGCGCAGCACACCGTTCCAGAGTGTCAGTGTTCACTTGTGACATCATTGACATTCTGATTGCCCCATTGTAATATGAAGATAGCCCACTGCAATAACAATCACTAGCCTGAGGATTGTCGTGTAGAAATCTGTTGTTTCCTAACGATTATCAACTCTTGTACTTGTGGTGGCCCAGAGGTACATGTATACGTTTTCAAACACAAATGCTTACATGAATACCTAAAACCTAAACAGTAAAAAAAACAAATGGTGCCCCCGTTTTGTCACACAGCATGTTTTGGCGGTCGTTGGCACGAACAGTTTGGGAACCCCTGATCAAGTTCTCCCAAACGACTACACATCAGAGGGGTACACCTGTGGGCTACACACCTGTGTGGAAAAAAAAACTAAACCAAAAGCACGTCTGTTTTTCCCAAAACCGGGAGAAACACAAAGCTATTACCACCAACAGCCGAAGTGTTGCTTTGTGTTTTGCTTCACGGTGTCTGCCCTTAGCATTCATTAGTCTCCGCGGCAATGGAGTGTGAAGAATAACTGTTCCTGACAGGAATGTGACAGTCAGCACGCAGCGGCCGTGTCCATATATGGGCACTAGTCATTACAGGGTCATACGGTTCCTTTGTGCCATTCCAATTCACCTCGTCTTTTTGGTATAGAATTTAAATAACGTTAGACTTGTACATAAAGCCCCAACAACTCCTTTAACATGGGATTGACGGAATAAACTTAAAAAAAAAAAAAAGCAAATGCGAATACAAAAGTTAAAGCCAAACATCTGACAAATTGCACCACATAGAGTATTCAAATAGTTTCTTAGTCATACAAACAATTTGTCCCGAATTTTTTTTTTCTCTTTATCCATTTAATATAAAGGCCAAATAAGAAATGTGTTCCTAATCTACCTATTCTCTTTGGGTACCCTCTCAGGGGAACCCAGCCTCTGCTATGTGCACGATGGAGATGGCATGTGCGAGGACTTTGAACGAGGTGTCAGTGTGAAGGATTGTGGGTACTTCACCCCTCAGGGCTACGTCGACCAATGGGCTTCTAGTGCCTCGGCATCGCACCAGGACCACAGACGATGCCCCGCCCAGGCAGCAACAGGTGAACCATTGTTACACAAGGTAAAGACATAATAATTACACCATTGTTACACAAGGTAAAGATCTTATAAGGACAACATTCTTACACAAGGTTAAGATCTTATAACGACACCATTGTTACACAAGGTAAAGATCTCATAATTACACCATCATTACACAAGGTAAAGATCTAATAATTACACCATTGTTACACATGGTAAAGATCTAATAATTACACCATTGTTACACAAGGTAAAGATCTTATAACAACACTATTGTTATACAAGGTAAAGATCTTATAGCGACACCATTGTTACACAAGGTAAAGATCATATTGACACCATTGTTACACAAGGTAAAGATCAGATTCACACCATTGTTACACAAGGTTAAGATCATATTCACACCATCGTTACACAAGGTAAAGATCATATTGACACCATGGTTACACAAGGTAAAGATCCTATTCACACCATTGTTACACAAGGTAAAGATCATATTCACACCATTGTTACACAAGGTAAAGATCCTATTGAAACCATTGCTACACAAGGTAAAGATCATATTGACAAAGTTTTTACACAATATAAAGGTTGTTACAATACTGTCAAATAACATAATTGTTACACAAGCGATGCCTTTATTGCAGTAAGGTAAATTACATATTAACATGATTGTTACGCATGGGAAACATTGTCACACAAGGTAATATCTAATTTAGCAACACAATTGTTATACAAAGTAAAGGTCATTTTAACATAATTGTTACACATGTTAAAGGTCATTATATGACCACACCATTGTAACTCAAGATGAAGGTTATATAGCAAAACCATTGTTACACAATGTAAAGGTTTTAGTCACACCATTGTTCCACATGGCAAAGGTCCTTATATAACAACCCCATTGTCTCACAAGGTAAAGGCCATATAATAACTATTGTTACACAAGATAAAGGTCATCATCGATCAACGGCATTCTTCATATCCACATCCATCTGTTAAAGGAATCGTTTACTATTTATAATATTTCCCCTTGCTCTCATGTTTAATTGATATGACACATGTGGAATATATCATGGAATATAACATGGAATATATGTGTTTGTGCTTACATCCAGTCTACAAAGCAGGTCAATGTAAAGAATTCCTTTGAGCTCAAATCTTGAATGAACCTTTTGCTGTTAAACAATTTTCCCTTTTTTTTTATATTTTGATTTAGAAAATTAGAAAATTCCATGGTAACCATTACACTCATCTTTATTTGTTTTTATTATTATTATTATTATTATTATTATTATTTTGTTTATATGTACAAACAAAATAATAATAATATATTATTCATATATTAACATATTCATATTATTAATAATATAAATATATACTTATATATATTATACATATATATGTATATATTATACATATATATATACATATATACTTATATATATATTAGTGCATATTTGCTTCATGCAAAGCCCTTTGAATTGTGTTTGAAAATGTGCTTGACATGCTGTCTCTCCTTCTAGTTGTGCAAGACCCACTTCCTGGAAATAAGTGAGGGAGAATCTCCGGACATCTGGATTCCCTGCACAGCGGAGTCCCATGCTACCAGCGACCATGAGCCGGAACAACCTGTGTGGCTCAAGGTACGTGGAAAACCGGAGAACCAACTCTCCCCCCTGTCTCCGGGATCATTTCCTCAGGCTGGTTGGTGTTCTGGTGCGGTCGGGTGGGCATCAGCGTGAATTCTTCCATCTTTATATTAAGAAATTAAGAGTGGTGTGGGATTTATGCAAAGATAACCTGTTTCATTCCTAAGAACATTCATATTCTTATTTAATGGCAATTGACAATCGTTGGGGCAGTGCTCCTGTGCACAGGGATTTGCAAACAGATCACAGGTTAAACTGACTGTTTCATGTCGATCGAATGACCTTCATGCCAATGTTGTCCAGGTGGGGTTTGCTCGTCCAGGAGTCGCTGCCTCTGTCATCGTCTACCTGGCCTCAGACGGGGCGTGGCCAGGTGGGAAATGCAGGAAGACCGTCGCCATCCAATTGGTCGACACCACAGGAAGAAACCACTCACTGGGTAAGTGCCTCTGCTCTCTGATCCGATGGACTTCAGTTACACCGTATTTTAGATGTTCACCATATTAAATGGGTTCTTACCATCTTAACAGCTGACACCAAATAGAGAAACAACTTACCGCTTTTTTTGCTACTATTTAGAACTAGTTATATACATTTAAATGATAGAAAAGTTAAATAACAAGAACAAACAAATGCAAATAAACAAATCTAGCCTAGCTCAAATAAGATATATTTCAAAACCAAATGCAGTAACATTATGAGATTGATTTTAACCTTACCGTCCGGATCAAAACAAATCAAACCAAAACAAATGGTTCATCTCCTCTGTCTGTCCTCAGGCACCCACGCGTTGTCGTGCCAACGGAACCCCCTGGTGGTAAACGTGACCCACAACCTGAGCACGCCGTTCTTCCTGACCACGGCGGTGCTGCTCGGCTTCTCCTCCCCTCGCGTGGCCGTCACCGGCGTGGCCCTGCGCTCCTCCTGCCACTTCAGCGCCTTCGCTCTCACTGGGTGCAACACACACACACGCACACACACACACACACTCACACATCTGGCATGCACATGATATCACACCAACCAATGTGCCCATTCTCACACACAATTGCACAAAAATGTAAGGGCACCCGAAGACATTTCTGATCAGATATAGTGGGGAATGGAGACATGCATACACAGATTGTTGAAGAGATTACAGCACCAACATGCATTTCTGACAGGACTTGTTATAGGAAGGAGGGGACACACTGACATGCTTTTCTATAATTATATAGGCACCAACTTATATATATATATACTGTATATATATATAGATAGATAGACAGACAGATAAAAAATCACCCTCATCACACAGACACACACACACCTAGAAAACATTTTGCAGAAGAACACTACACTTCAACAACTAATGCTTTTCCTCCTCTTTTTTGTATTCCCCGTCCCTCTCCCAGGTGTCTCCGTCGGCCCTGCCAGCTGGACGTCTGCAGCCCCCCTCAGCTGGAGCACGCCTCGGTCAGCTGTACTGGAGGAGCCGAGGCGTCCCACTGCTCCGTGCGCTGTCACCGGGGCTTTGCACTCACCGCCCTCAGTGACCGGGGGCTACCCCCGTACCAGGTAAACCCTCTGTACCAGGTACTACCCCCATACCAGGTACAATCTCTGTACCAGGTACCAACCTCATCCCAGGTAAACCCTCTGTACCAAGGTACCACCCCTGTACCAGGTACAATCTCTGTACCAGGTACCAACCTCATCCCAGGTACACTCTCTGTACCAGGTACCACCCCATACAAGGTACACTCTCTGTACCAGGTACCACCCCCGTACCAGGTAAACTCTCTGTACCAGGTACCACCCCCATACCAGGTACCCTCTCTGTACGAGGTACCACCCCCGTACCAGGTAAACTCTCTGGACCAGGAACCACATCCATACCAGGTACACTCTCTGTACCAGGTACCAACCCCATCCCAGTTACACACTACACACCAGTTACAACCTCAGCGTACCAGGTGTGCACCCCATACAGGTACAACCTCTTATCCTATCCTATGTTTTCAACCTCAATACCAGATACAGACAACCTTCTTACCAGGTATACAAACCTCCATACCAGGTACACACAACTTCCATACCCGGTACACCGCAAACCAGGTGCACACTTTGGTGGTGAAATCTAAGTCAATACGCAATCTTCAGTACAATCGATAAACATGAGTGTCTTGGAGGCATATCAATGATGTACAGTTTAATGTTACGGTGTCACTTTAAACCTCGCCGACCCGACCCTGTCACTCTGTGGTCCTTTGTCCAGCGAGAGGCGGAGCTAGAATGTGTCCATGGGTCGTGGGACCGCATTGTGAGCTGCCAGCCAATCGTCTGCGGCCCCCCGGACCAGTCCCAGGTGTACCGTGCCATCTTCAGCTGCCCCTGGGGCACGTCCTTCGGGAAGCAGTGCTCCTTCACCTGCAGCCCCCCCGCCATACTGCAAGGTAAGGGACACGTCTCGCCATGCTGCGTGTGTTCTGTTTGAGGCTGTGCTGGGCGGTTCTGTTTGAGGCTGTGCTGGGCGGTTCTATTTGAGGCTGTGCTGGGCTGTTCTATTTGAAGCTGTGCTGCTCTGTTATGTTATGAGCTGTGCTGGACTGTTCTGTTTGGAACTGTGCTGGGCTGCTTTATTTGAAGTTGTGCTGTTCTGTTCTGTTAGAAGCTGTGCTGGACTGTTCTGTTTGAAACTATGCTGGGCTGTTCTGTTCTGTTTGAAGCTGTTGTGTTCTGTTCAGTGCTCCTTCACCTGCTAGCACACTCACTCTGTCTCATGCAGCGAACACACTCGGTATATATCATGTTAGCACATTCAGTCTCTCTCATGTTAGCACATTCAATGCGTATCATGCAGCCAACACACTTAGTCTGTCTCATGCAGCTGACACACTCAGTACGTATCATGTTAGCACACACTGTCTGTCTTATGCAGCTAACACACTTAGTCTGTCTCATGCAGCTAGCACACAGTCCGTCTCAGAGCAGAGAGAGCAGCCTGACAGGTTGACGTTGGTCCACTGCCAGCCCCACCACAGGGCAGAGAGATAGAGGCAGAGGGAACGAGAGGGAGTGAAGGAGAGTTGGAGGGAGAGATGAAGGTAAGGAGGAACGAAAGGGAGGCCCCGAGTTCTTGCTGACTGTGTCAATAAGGAGGCCAGTGAGCAGTAGGTAGCTGCTGACAGGTGGGCAAAGAAAAGGCACCTCGAGTGAAACCAGAGAAGATCCTCTGCAGGGCAGAGAGCAACGCGCGCGTTGGTGTGAGTCTCACTGTGTGCGTACGTGGGAACGTATGTGTGTTTGTGTGCGCGTGAACTTTTAAGGAAACACGTGTGAGTGAATGTTTGTGTGTGTGTGTGTGTTTGTGTGTGTGGAAGTACTTCTGTGAGTGTGTGTGTCTGTGTAAGTGAGTGTGTTTTGTGTGCACGTTGTGTGTGTGTGTGTGTGTGTGTTCTGGCACAGCGACTCGGTAGAGTATACACGGTTGTCCTTTCCCTACTACCACTACTACTACGGGTTTTCTCAAAGGGCGTTTGGCTTACACTTGTTATTGACTTCAGAGTGCTAAGCCTTGCTGAACTTCAGGACAGGCGTAAAGCAGAACAGAACCAACCATATATCATCAACACACAACTGGACACGGCAAAATAAAACATCACACTGTGTCTTTTGGTGTAATAATATTTCACGACTAAACAATTCATTAAAACAGTGCAGGATTTTTATCCCAGATTGCTTAGCATAAAGTCGCATTGGTAGACACATTTGACTTATGAGAAAAAAATGAAAATGTATGTTGGAACATTGCTATAAAGATGAGGTTTATCATTAAGCTCTTTCGTACATGTAGTCTACTTCATCAAGGGCAGCTGCGTTGGGTTTAGGTAATGACTGCAACACCAGAACAATGTCTAAGTAGCTTATAAAACAGTTTTAACCATATAAAAGATTAATTACAGTTTATAGACCAATAAAATGAACACACATTTTTAAGTGTTATGATTTTACTTACATACCCAAACACGAATGTTGCGTTGGTCCATATTATAACATAGCTCGAGGCGCTCATATGTTAGGAAAGGGTGCACTTTGTCACATGTTTCTCAACGCAAGCAAAGATAAACCCACATAACCCTTGTTTGCCTACTCCATCTGTCATGTCAATCTGTCTGTGTTCCTTACTGTCTGTCTGTCTGTCTGTCTGTCTGTCTGTCTGTCTGTCTGTCTGTCTGTCTGTCTGTCTGTCTGTCTGTCTGT
>JAVQJS010014463.1:0-11724 GCA_036024795.1 Galaxias rostratus | reverse complement strand
CCACCTATTCCTCTGACCCCCCCCCCACACACACACACACACACACACACCCACACACAAACACCCACCACAAAACAAAAAAAATGTGCTTCCTAAGTCAAAGAACCATGGGTTTGTTTAAAAAGCTCTTGTCATGCAGGGAAATATGGGTGGTTGAAAACCTGCCATGTACTTTCAAAAGGAAATGATCAGAAACACACAGATTGAACTAGAATCAAAGTAATCAACAACAACCAAGCAAAAAATGAAAATTCATTTAATATCAATTGAAAATATTCATAAAGTATGTAATAGATTACATATAATAATAATTAACAATAAACATTTCAAACAACTGTTTTCTTATCATAAATATGTCCTTGTAATCCCTCAACCCCCCCATGTGCTACACATTCATCTTGCATGGTTCTATGGTGGTCTTACCAATGATGCACTGCCCGCTGGACTGCTCATCGTCATAGCGTTTGTGTGAGGGAGCATAGAGGAACATGATGGCGAACACGTAGAGGTTCCACATGCCGTAGATGCCCGTAAAGAAGGCACTGTTCACCTGGACCGTGGTGCTACCCCAGAGCCAGTGGCCCTCGTTCACCTTGAGAGAGAGAATATATATTTGTTTTAACCACTATAGGGGTGTTAAAGATTAAAGCAATTGTGTTATATGTGAACGTATATGTACATGCACATCAGAGAAATCTTGCAATCTTAAAAGGGAGACATAGGGATTGTTGATCTTGGTGTACAGTCACACAGCCAAGGGTTACCTGGCTGATGATGAAGAAGATGACAGTCATGGCAGCGCAAAACAGAGTGACCAACAAAAGGAACTTGAACCTGAAGATCAGACCCTAAGAGAGAGAGACAGAGATATACCATCCACACCATGGTAATGCCAGCTAGTTGTACTAAAACCCCACTGTTTCTATTCACAATCACAGACCATCAGAAGTAAATAAAAACCAACAGTAGCAAAAAGAAAGGAAAGAAAAACATAAGCTGTCCTAACCCCCACCAAACAGTAGAATATCACATTACAGCACTGTTGTCACACAACACACACCTCATAGTGCAGGCGTCGTACTTTGGACATGGCAGGCAGTGTGGTCGTCTTGCCGCTGATGTTGCGGAACACCTGGAACACCATGAAGCACAGGAAGAGGAAGTAGAGGCAGGCACAAATCCCTGCCACTATGATGAATGCCATCTAGAGCAGAACACCCGTCAAGGAGCGAACTGGTGCAGTGGTGCTATGGCGTTTGATGTGCAGCATGAATGTCCCCTTAGTGTTAGAATATATAATTACCAGAAAACATTCAATCACTATCACACAATATTTTCTTATTGTATATTAAAAATTGTAATATGCATAGTATGAAATGCATACCTTGACGTTCATTTAGCGGACCTCTTATCAAAAGTATATATTTTATATCAAATATAATATTAACAATCTATCCACAGTACTGAGAGATCTAGACCAGCTTATTACAACGTTTCAGGTGAAAAGGATACTGCCAGTTCAGTTCCCACGTCTGAAGCCCAGATGCTGTAGAAAGGATTCTTCAGTTGGACTCCCCTGGAAACGGCATTAACAAAAAATAAACTGGGTCAGATATTACGTTGGCCGAAATCCTTTGCGAGTCGGTAAACAGTATCTTACAGCGTGGCTGTAAAGAGGCTTTATGAAAACGAAGATGGCGGAGTTAGAACAGAACACTCTCCGTATGGACATTGGATTGTCAATCGTGTGGACTTTAGATCATCCCTTTTGCGGTTCATAACGCCAGTGGGATATGAGGCCTCACCTCTCACACATGTCGAATATGAAGAGGCAGAAGGAGCCAAAGACGATGGGTCCGACCTGCTTCCAGTACACCGAGAACCGGTTCCTTTCGCACTGATCCTGAGGGACAAGGAGATCCAGTCACGACCAAAGAACCGGACACATCATGGAACATCAAAGGAAACTCCCCATCTGTTAGGGTGATTTCTTAATGAAGCTGGGCTGCTGGGGAGTGGTAAGAAACCAGATGCCATGTGCTGGGAAATTAACCTGACGCTCCGTTTTTTAACACGTTTTATACTATTTACTAATTGAATTTAAAATAAAACAACCATGAGATGTTCCCCGCAGAAGATGATCCAGAAGGAGAGTAGCATGGCATAGAATATGCCCTGTCTGATGTCCCCGAAAAGCAGCATCCATGTCCAGTTGAAGCCCACAGAGAACCACTCCACTGGGATGTTGATGAAGGTCATAGAGATGCCCAGAGCAAAGATCACCCTAAAAGACACATTAACAAAATAGTTAGAACACAGAAAAAAAAACGATTGCCCCGGGCAAAACTCCTCAAGAAAGAAGCAAATATAAAAAAGTAAATGAGGAGCACTACAATGACAGTAAAAATGCTAAATAAAATGCTTGTAGGAATGATAACATGGTGTTGTAGGAGCAATGTTTAGCCTTGACGAACCAGCAGCTAAAGCTTTTCCTGTTGGCTAGTATAAATCATGTAGGGGTCTCAATAATAATTGTTGATTTCTCGTTATAAATTATAAAAGTCAGTCAAATACAAATGAACAAAGAATCGATATCCTCCAGAGTCCAGGTACGATTAGCATTTTTGCAGAGTACATGACTCAGCAAAAAAGGCAAACTAGTGAAAAAATGCGGAACTGTGTCAAATATGCTGACCAATGTTTATTTACACTCACCACCTAAACCTCGTCATGTGGATTGACATTCCTATGAGACTATGAACGTTTATTTCCTGCCACAACATTTCAATTCGCTTTTTAATCCAATTCCAAAAAGCCATGTTGTAAACAAAGCATATGGCGTTTGCAGACACCATTCCACATGGTTTACCCTGTAGACGTGATAAATTACAGGCCACTAAAGCAGAGAAATAACTGTGATCAGTGTGTGGAGAGGTAGAACAGGGCCTCTCTGTGCGTCAGAGCTCTTTGCATGTCCACACATGCCCAAAATTACATGAAAGGATAATCACACTAGGCGAGAAAGGAAGAAAGGGAGGAGGGTCAGGGGTAGGAAAAAAGAAAGAAAGAAAGAAAGAAGAAAAAAAGGGAAGTGGTGGAGTGGCAAGGGGCTACGTGAGCATGTGTGTGTGTGTGTGTGTGTGTGTGTGTGTGTGTGTGTGTGTGTGTGTAAAATGGAAAGAAATGAGGGGGTACTAAATGGATTCTAGAACTGCAGGCCACATTCCAGAGAGAGCTTAGGGATGGCAGCATGTTCTATGGAACAGACATTAGGCTGCAGAGGGCTGGCATGCAGGGAATGTTCTGTTCGCACACAGTGGAGGGGAGCTCCATGTGTCTAGGTCACAGACACATTCTGACAAAATGGACAAAGGTTGGTTGGAATTACTGGGGCTTAGTTTTAGGCTCACCTAAAACTAAGCACTTTCAAGTTCTAGAACATTTTTGGGCCCAACAGGATGAATCCTTTCCTAATAGAGGTTATGATAATTCTTGAAATACATAAGCCTGCAATTTTAATCTTTTGAAATCCACAAAAGTCCTCCATGGCTCTTGTTCAAAAACGTCATAAATCGGCCCATCTCATATAAACCTATTATAAAAAAAACAACATAAGAGCAATCGAATTAAATAAAAAAGTGTCAACTCTCCAGAACATCTCTTCGGCTTTCTAAAATAGGTGACGGTTTGAAAACCCTGACGTCTGAGTGGATGAACACGAGGGACAGCTCCGCCAAAGCTTTTATGGCATGAAAAAAACATCAGCCGTCCATAAATAGGATACGAGTGGCACTTCCTGAGAGCCGGCTGGTCGCCGGGGAACTAGAGTTGTGAGCCGGAGCACTGAGAGAGTCGAGAGGAAGGGATAGAAAAAGAGAGCAATAAAGATGTGTGCTCACACCCAATGTGTGTGTGTGTGTGTGTGTGTGTGTGTGTGTGTGTGTGTGTGTGTGTGTGTGTGTGTGTGTGCTGTCCTGGGAACGGGGAAGTGTTGGTGCGCACCCAGCAGATAGACAGGAACACGTTTCACACGTCGTCAGACCCGACATCCTGCGGTTTGCTTGGGAGATGACCGGCTCATACTGAGGCACCCTCCCCCAGCCCAGCCCAGCCCAGCAGGGAGTCAAACCAACACTGGGCACTCAGCTTAGCGTGATGTTCCACCAGACACTGGCACACAGTCCTCACATACAACTACAATTATCTACAGATAATAATCTATTCTGAATACAAAATAGAAGGAAATCTTATCAGAACACATCATCTAATGATGATAACAATCAAATGTTCTGCTAAAAAAAGTGGCTTGGGACTTGATCAGCTTCCAGCTTTCGGCGTTGAAAGGAAGTTTAAACAGTTTGCCAGACAGATAGATGGATGGACAAGGAGACAGACAGACAGACTCCCCTTCCCCAGGACCAGTGGGCTGAATTGGGCTGACCTAGATGGACACTGCATCTATAGTTAAACACAGCCCCACGTGGTCTTAGCTTGCTAGATGGTTAGCGAGATCTCTTCCCCTTTACCACCACCCCCCATGCATAGTGGTGGGTATCTAATGGGGTTACTAGTTGTTATTTTATTTTTAACTATAATACTGTATATAACTATAATGTAGTGAATATACAGCTTTTCAAATGGTCTGATTGTTAGGTTGTTGTGTCAACGAAAAAAATACAGTAACACCTGATTACAACAGGTAAATGTGATGATGATGATGGTGGTGTTGACGGTGGAGGTGATGGAGAGGGGCCTTACTTCTCCAGCAGCACGGGAGGTCGGGTCATGAGGGTGATGCGTCGCCAGTACCAGATCATGATGATGAGGATGCTGGGTGTGAGGAAAGTCTTCATCGCAAACCACACTTTGGTGAACCCTCCGTTCTGGTGGATGCCCTGGTATAAAGGTAAAAAGAGAGAATGTGTTATTAATCTTGTTTTATTTTTTTTTATTTACTCTTATCGCATTACTTTCTGTTGATTTTCAATTTCTACACGTTGTACGCTTTTTATTGAAAGCTTTTATATCTTTTGTGTTGAGTGCAATGCCTTATGAACACGCACAAAAAATCGACCAAACAAACAAAAATTAAATATGATAAAAATATAATTTTATTACGTATTCTATATATTATTAAGAAAATCGTTATTTCTCTGCAAACAAACTTTGGTCCAGGTTTTGATTGAGACCAACGTACCACTAAACTGATGTCCTTGATCTCCCCAATGCCCACGTTGATCTTCTTCCGCTCGCTGACAGGCAGCCGGATGTTGAGGAGGTAGTACTTGTGGGCGACGCTGCCCACCTCCATGAACGGCAGCATGTCACACTCATAGTGCCGCCCCTCGTTTTCGAGAGACTGGACAGAACACGCACACACACACACACACGGAGTGATAAGAAAAACCAGGTCTAAACACTTTCAACTAAACTCCCGTCTCCCAGACACAACAACCCATAGCGCTACAGAGCTTCGGGGGGCGTGGGGGGGGTCCTATCCTCAAACCGTTCCATCCTACCTTAGTGGTAGTGAAGTTGCAGCTGAGCTTCCTCTGCTCGACGGAGTGAGCCATCTCCGTCCACTCGCTCAGGGTGTCGTCCCTGTAGGCCAGGCCCACGTCAATGGTGGCTAGAGCGCCCTCCTCTGGGGGACAAAGGAGAGAACGTTTGACGTGGTCAGCACACACGGCCTTCGGTGTGTGACAGGCAGCGGCAGTAACAAGGGAAACAAACACATCTGCCGTCATCGGAAGATGGGAATAACAGTGACCGTGGAAACTGAGTGAGAGGATCTAGGCGCAGCAGAACACACAACTACGGGAAGTTAAGGCATTGAAAAATACCACTGGTACCACAGCATTCACGTTCAGAAGAAAAAAAAGGACGAAAATTTTGTTTTCACGTACCATGGTGCACCTGTGAAAATCAAATTCCCATGAACCTCATCAAAATCCATCAAAAAGCCCATCAAAATCTTTCTTCACATTCGTGCATGGCCGTCTTAAACATGAACTGTTGCGGCCAAATTCCACATGCGGCCCATGTACAACCAACAGTCACTGGACATGAGGCAGAGAAGGATCAAAATGAGGACTTGTTGACGGATCGACAGACAGTCTCTGCCTTTTCCCAGGAAGGCCGCAACGGGAGCCGAGAGTAACGACACCAGAGAAGAATAGCACGCATTCAAACCGCCCGCTCACTCAATCGGTAGCCATCTTTAGCTATCCAACAGCTTAGCTAAGCATGGAGCAACAAGTCCTTCAAAAGGGTCACTCCCTTTCACTGGGAAAGAAATGCTAAATGTTTCCCGAGCAGGCAGCAGTATGAGGACAGTAAAGAGTCAACCACATTATTCTGTGTTCATCATAGGCGGATATTGTCTAAATTATTGAGCACAACTTTGACTACATTCCCCAGGGCAGCAACTCATAACTGTCCCACTAATATCATTAGATTACAAGGCTATGTATGTATGATATTTCAGCAGTGACCCTTTATCAAGGACCCCTTCACTGATAAAATTGCCCACAGTTAAAGGGATAGGTGAGCATGTTGACGGTTTGGATTTGACGCCCTTCCATCTGTCAGAATTCCTAGTTCTATTAATAATTAAGACATCCTAGGATGCCTCTTCCTGACATGTCCAAATTTAAAAGGATGATCCTCCACAGCCAGAGAAGCAGCCATGGAACGTCACCTCGCCCAGACAGGCAGCACTACACGAACAGCTATTTAGATCCCATAACACAGCCAAGTGTTCTGCTTCAAAGAGGCCCTTGTGCCGTCATGAAAACGCTTTGGGAGGCCAAAATGAACTCCATGGCCTGAGAAGCACAAGAAATGTTCTCAAGAGAGAAAAAGGAAAAAAAGACCAAGACAGAGGGGAAATGGATGGAGGAGAGGTAGGTTTTGGCAGGCAGGTCACTCTCTCCCCCGTCTCTCGCCCTCTCCCTTTCTTTACGCCCGTTCGCTTGCTCTCTCTTTACCCTCCTCTAAAACGGCCAGGCCAGGGATCCTGAATGTCAGCTTACCGCTCACTAACATTCCGGCCCGTAGCCATCGCCTCGGAGATGGAGCCTTCTCAACAGCAGTGTTATTGCTGGACCCCTGCCAGGGGCACACTCGGGGCCACAGTGGGGTGGGGGTGTGCAGATAATGGGGGCGACTCTACTTAGCAACAAGTAGTAGTATAACAAAGAGAGGGCATAGCGGTCCAGTGTGGAGAGTGAGAGGGATGGGGGGGGCTCATTATCAAGGGTCACATGATTACCTAACCGTCTGCCTAACTTTGGCAAAGTGCTGTCTGGTAATATGTATGTCTGGGTGTGTATGTCTACATATGACTCCATTTTGTTTAGCGCGGAGGAGGCCTCTATCATTGGGCTCCTTGCTCAGATACTCTCTATGGGCGTGGACGTTGTTAGCGGGGCATAGCGAATGGAAAGCTTTGTCAGAATACCGGGAAAGTACCAGTCCTTGTGTTGTCCTAAAAATAATTGATTGATGTCTTGTAACTTCAGGGCTGCTGTTGCCTGATGTGGAATTGTGGAGCCTAAAGCATAAGCTTGGCATGCCTTAAAAGCATTACAGTAATTACTGGATGCAAGAAACAGCTAGCCCTACACCAAATAACTTCACATACTCTAGGATGCTAGTTTAAGCCAGTCAAATGATATGCAACACTGCAGGATGAATATGTATTTGGTAAACAATGTGTCAATAGTTTAAGAATATAATTTTGAGTTTATTGAGAAATTAATTGGATTAGTTTATCACAAAAATGTCATACCGTTCATCCAACATTGTATTGTATGAATCACACCTAAAACAAAATATTAGCATAGAAACTACAAATGTTACATTTCAATGTCAAGTAGTTTAAGTCTGTGAACTACATAGCAGCTTGTCCTTTCTCTCCATGAAAACCCAATCTCAGGTGCTCAATCCATCCTGCCCTTCAACGAGCTGTGTGGCCCCTCTCCTTCCTGTCTGGCTGAGATCCCACACAGCTGTTGACGGCAGCGTTGCGGACTCAGATGACGGTGGGACGGATCCCCAAGAGGCTGCATCGCTGGCAGTAGATCACAGCCACATCTGACGAACCCGCGCCTCCGAGCAACCTGTCTCGACTTGGAATGCCCACCTTGTTTACTCGCATCCCTGCCTTGCTTCCTTCCCCACCTGCCCTACCCTGGGGCTTGAGGCCTTCATCAATGCCTTAATGAAATCCCAGCGTCACACATACGTTTCTACCATGCAGAAAGATTAACAAAGCCATTGTAAATGCACTCAAGAATGCAAATGCCGGATCATCTTTATATTTGTATTTTAAATGACAAGGTACTGCCATAAGTGTGTCATAGCTGCACTACCTACAATCAGAGAGTTGTTGAAACAATCTTTTTCAAAAGGCTTGCATGGTCTGTTTGTTTCTTAAAGTCCCTGTCCAGACTGATAGGCCCAACACGGCATTCCAATCACAATGCATTGCAGACCACCTGGCTATCCGAGGTCCAGACATACAAAATCTACTACATCTGGAGGAGGGTGGCTCAGCCAGGCTGAATCACTGTGACTAACGTGTCAACCAAACCAGCAATACACTACCTCTACCAGCCCCCCCACCCCCCCAAAAAAAAGATGACCCAAGGAAACAGAAGGGTCAATGTCCAATGAGTAACCTAAGCTATGACAAAAAACTGCCAGACGAGTGTTGGTCTAAAAGTTTAAAGTTGTGAATAGTGTTTAATTAGTCAGGTAAACACGCCAGGATTTAACGTTGATCTTTGGCAGCAAAGTCCTTGTCTCTGGAGGGATTCCAGTTATTTGTCCAGGGTTGTTAACAGACAAATTCGGGCAAAGTTCCAGGTGACAAACTGCCGTCTCCGTGGCCCATAAACCTGTCAGTTTGCACAGCACAACATGCCCGGTCTGCTCTGATATCTGGGGGGGTTTATCCCAGAGTCCGACGGTTTTCCATAGCAGCCCCAGCATTCCGATCCCTCGTCCATTACCCCATCTTGATTACGGCTCTTAATCCCTCCTTTCACAGACACAGACACAGCTGGCAAGGAGCCACGCACTGATACATCCAACAACAAAAAAAAGTCAGTCTCTCAGTCTCCCTCTCAGTTTCTCTCTCCCTGTCCCACCCATCCTTCAAGGCTAGCACGATGACCTTAAGAAAGAAAAAAACAAACAGTCTAAACACACGAGATATTTCTACCACAAATGTCACTTGAAAGTGGCTTTAAAAAACAAGGAGCGATTTAACACCGTCTCCCTCCCTCCTTCCCTGTCTCCCTCCCTCCCCCCTCTCCCTATTTCCTTGTTCACTTTCATTAACACAGATTTAGTGCTGGGCTTAGTTAGGCTTCCCGTGACTGGAGGGGAGGGGGAGTGCTGGTGTTGATGAGGTAATGCTGAAGAAAATGGCATGGCTTCTCGCATTCTCAAATGAACAGTTTGCTCCACCTCACAAAGTGAACAAAACATTGGCATTTTACTCCATCGTGTATGTCATGCAAGTCGTGTCTGAATCTGATGGAGTCACCATGACGAAAACAAAATTGCTAATGGAAGAACTTCCTGCCTAGGCTTCTTGGGGCAAAGAAGCTGTAATTTGTAAGGGAACGATCCAAAGCTTTCACCAACACAAGTTGAACATCACTTCACTCGAAATGCACCATGCTGAGTGAGATGTTTTGCATACATTCCACACATCTGTGACTACAACCAAACGATCTTAATGAGATTAGCAATTTACTTATATTTATGTGTTACCTCTGGAGAGTCCTTCAAAAGACAAATTGAGACTAAACAAATCGCCACTCACCTCCCAACCCATCCCCCCCTCTGCCTTTCCAACAGGGCTTTGAGGCCTTGTCAAGACAAACCCTTTGAGCTTATTCTGCCAAACGACCCAAACAAGCAGCAGGAGATCCATCATTGTTAGCAGCTGCCTCCCTCAGAGTGAGAGAAATCTAATCTACCAGGACAGACAGAGAGGGAGAAAAAGACAAATTCCTGAGGTTTCCTCAGGCATTCCTCACAACAGGCAGACTTCGAAGCTGACAATACCCAGCACCAACATACAGGGGAAAAAAGGAAGGGATGTAGGATGGCATAGTTTGTAATATTGCCTAAGCAGGAATTTAGAGGTGGATTTACATTGACACGCCACAGTGAGAGCGACAAAAGAACGGGCTCATTTAGAGACTTGCATGGTCTAGTGAGTCGCACAGAACCATTGGTACAACACCATCCAGAGCGAGGAACACAAAGTCAAAACAACATGGAACACAAAGCCACCATGACAGAACACAGACCTGCACCCAGACGACAGATGGACGTCAAACATCTCAAAACAACAACAAACGCGGCGACCCAAGTGCATGCATAACAAGAAATATATGTTAAATACAACAATAGCGTCGCTATGAGTCGGACTTTGTTTTATTTAATCCTAAATCTCTCACCTATTTGGTTGTACATCTTGAAGGCGATGTCAAACTGCAGGATGACCAGCATGAACTGGAACCAGGGGCTCATCTCCTTGTTGGGGAGAGGGATGTGGACGGCAAACACGATGTTGTTGGCCTCGATCTTCTTGGTCATGGCCTCCTCCAAGTCGCGGATCTTGTCACAGCGGTTGGGGCCCCAGGGCATGAACCACTTGGTGCTCTGGTGGTGCTTGACCGTGTCCACACATTTGGTGGCCGTGTAATGGATAGCCGTGGTGGGGCTGGGCGCTAGAAGAAGGGGAGAAGCGCGAAAGAGAGAGAATAAGAAGAAAGAAAAAAAAGGGAGAGATAGGAGGTTAGCTCAGTGCTAGCATAGTAAAATGTGTATGAAACACATGCTTTGCTCAAATCGATTGGGAGCTCTTTACTCGACAGGGAATCAACTGCTGATTTAAAATGTAAATCAGCCTCTGAGTATTTAGAAAAACGCTTTATAAATATAATGTATTATTATTATTTATTATCATTAAATCGAACATTGCTACATTGCAGCATTGGCAGGTCATTGTGGCCGATGACTTTTACCCACTACAACAAAAGGCTCATAGCAAATATGTCTTCTGTGATTTGTGAAAGGGCACGCAAAGCAGGAGACAGTCCTCCAAACAACTGTATCCTCTTTCTACCAAGGAGTAGGCTTAGTAGCAAAGGCACCTTCAGTCGTAGCAAAGATTCACTCATTGAGAAAGACGAATGAAGCCTGTTAATAGATGGTTCGAGATTATATGTAGAGCTAACAATTTGAAAGTAGGCAGGGATATCTGCTCCATTAAGTCAATCACACACAGAGCTTCAGTAGGGACAAAACACTACAGGCTGTATAACTTCTCAACTACGTTCTCATATCGGCCAAAAATAATGCCCAAAACCACTTCACTCAAAAGCCTCAAAACGTGACTTGCATAATCTAGAAACCAAAGACGGATCTGGAAATTCTGATACACATATGATAGATATGATCATTTGAAGTGGTTCGAGGGTCTATTCACTAGGTCTACCTAGGCTTCCATATCATCAGGCAGCCTCTCGACCACTACCACAGAGAGTGTAGCTTAGAGGTCAAGAGAGGGAGCGTTGACATTAGAAGGTCATAAAATCCATTCAAGGCCATCTTCAGAGACACCACATATCTTCCTAATGAGAGAGTGCGTATGTGTGTGTGTGTGTGTGTGTGTGTGTGTGTGTGTGTGTGTAAAGA
>JAVQJS010014452.1:0-14753 GCA_036024795.1 Galaxias rostratus | reverse complement strand
CTGTGAATGTCCTTGAGGGGAATGGACAGAGCCCACACATGAACGTGATTGAATATTTCTGGAGAGACTAGAAAATATCTGTGTGTGTGTGTGTGTGTGTGTGTGTGTGTGTGTGTGTGACAAGAGAGAAAGAGTGTGTGCTGATAGCAGAAGGAAAAGGAGTAGAGGTGAATGAGAGGAAAGAAGAAGCCGTAAGAAAAAAACAACAACTGAAAACCCAGCCTGCTGGTTCTGCTGACCTACATTGAACGACCTCTTTCACTAAGCGGGGCAAGGCCCATTTCCCAGCCAGGGAGGCCATTCATGCCTTGTTTGTGTGCGTTGAACGTACGATAAAGAGCGACGCTAAGGCAAGCACGGAGAGACACCGAGAACAGAAGTGAGGGAAGGCTAGAGGCTTTTCGCTGCGGACTGTTCGCTTCAACCTTAACCCTTTTTTGGCAGGGTCATGCGCGAGCTTAAGCGCTCGTGGTCCAGTGTATGCACCACCAGCCCCGTGAAGTCCGTCTAAACTTAGATCTGCTGTCAGAGAAGGGTTTCGCAACGTTTTCCCCTGGGGCAGAGGAAACAGAGGTCTGGGCTGGTGTTTAGCAATGCTGCTGCAGTGTGCTTGTATCGCTGACAGTGACGGGGGGAGAAGAGCCCTGTTGACCCAAAGACACCGAACACACAATGGGCCTGGCATTTTAGCAAACGCACGGGTGAAAAGATCTACACCCACTGACTGCTTGGCCTACTTTTAGGATCATATAACATGTTGGACAACATGAAAGAAAACAACTTAGCAGCATGTCTCCACGTGAAGCTGAACATTATTTGAGGCCATCTAAGACCCCGTCCTAAATGAGTGATTGCACAAGATGAGACGTTGAAAATCGCATGGACCTAAAGACCGATTTCAATGGCTGCACATGATCGCTCTGAGTTACAATCCCTCTTCTTGTCCATAAGAATTTGAAATGTGTTGAAATAATCACAATCAATTGAATCACCTTAAGACAACATTGTCCAACATCACTCCATTACAGAACTAACCCGCATGACATTTCCCCTCAAATATCCAATTTGAAAGCAAATTTGAGAATAGAGTTTATTCAAAATCTATTTGCGGGAAATAATTGACCTTTCCACATCTACAATAAGTATTCATTCCGGAGAAGAGCGCTCATGTAGGGGAAGCGGACGAGTCTCCGTGGTAAGGTCCTGAGACTGAAACCTAGGAGCAAAAACTTTTACCCAAAAGCACCTGCAACCAACCAACGTTCTAGAATTACACAAGCCGAGGAGAATAAAAAGTGTGCATGCATCTATTTGCACTGTAAACTTGAAAAACGCGTTTCTGAAAGATTGCAAGTCTCCTTTATGCCGATAGACCGAAGTCTAAAACGATCGATGAGTTCACTGGAGTAGACCCGATACTAGGAGTTAATGTACGGGTAATGGGATTCCCTGCCTGGGATATGTAAAGGAGGCACAGATGTGAAATGTCAGGATTATTTCTTGCATATTAGCTTTTCCTCTTTGTTTCCCAGAGGGAAAAACCCTTTTCACACAAACATTGCTTATTATTGTGTTTTGGATCGTGAATCTCTCTGTAAATGAAGAATATCGTCACAACCACTCTAATATGCTAGCCATGCGGACACGGCACTGGATTTGGGATTGGGCGCGAGACTTTTAGCACACTGTTCATGCATGCCGGAGAGGCCCAGACAAGGTGCAGTGTTAATCTGTCCTGCCATGTTTATAAATCCAGAGCAGGGCAGGACACACCGCCCATGCGAGCTAATCTGCACGATCACACTCAGCGGAGTACGGAAACTCACACTACAAACCTGAATCGGATGAATTTACATGGGCCATTCATCAAAAGAGACGGGCAGTGAATGTGGATTCTGGCTTAGATGGTTTAACCGTACAAACATGTAACACGGGAATGCATTCCTACAAGAGCGGCACTTTCCGTTCGTGTGTGGGCACACGTGTCGGTGTGCGCACGCGTGCTTCGGCGTGGGTCGTACCTGCGGCCTCCAGCAGTGCCTCGAGGCGGGCCTGTGTTTCTGGGTCGACCGTCCTCAGGTCCACGCCGTCGGTGGCGCTCGATAGCAGCAGCTCTGAAGCAGTCTTCATTATTGGGTTGTCCAGATCTTCTTGGTCCAGGATAAATGACTCCACCTGGGACAGAAGCGAGGAGACAGGAAAGGATGCGATATCAAAACCACACATTTACCGGGCGCAGGCACCCTAGTCCACCCCCAGGTCAGAAAACAACAGAAAAAACTGCATGACGTGTCAAATAGGTGAGGAGAAATGGACGATGATGCTCTATTCCCATAAACACTTGATGTTTGACGCAATAATGCTATGTTGTTCCCAAGTTTCCAAAACATCTTGAAGTTATCGGCAATATTGCCACAGCACTAAATGAAATAAGAGAATAACGTCAACATAGTCTACTAAAGCTTGCAACGCCACAATATTACATATCCCAAGCCATCCTAATATACCTGGCATCAACATGTGAAAAGCGCAAGTAAATTTATTTTTTTTACTGCAGATTCAAACAAAAATAGAAACTATACTATTTTTTTGCCTTAAAAGAGCTTAATATATGTAGTTCTTTGGGCAAGTGCCAAAAGAAAACTGGGCCTAAATGTACCTGAACAAGTTGACTAGTCGATACTCTGTACTGTATGACCAAAATAAAATGTTGTATTCACTTTATGTAAATATGTGTTTTGCTTTGCATCAGAACAGCAGAGATAGGACATAAGCAACTATGCATGTTGACACACACATCACCCACTGACAGAGGAAAGCAGCATGCCACCAGAGCATTCAGTACATTACATATAGCACAACAAAGGGCCCCTCACACAGCACCCAAGTAGTGACTATGGCCTCAAGGTCAAGGCCAGTGGAGGTCTTGTGTGTACCAAACACTTCTCTGACTGAGGTCTCTTAATTCTTTTCAGCTACCCTGTTTAGCATGCCAAGCGCATACATTGGGCCGACTAAGAGATGACGGAGGTACAGTCCTGGCTACTGAGGAGTAAGGGTCTGATGTCTAGGATTGTCCCATTGAAAATACGGATCTAGCTAGCACTTACACAATTCTGAGAAGGAAAGATTATAGCATGGCATGTTTTAAAAAGTAATTCTTAGTACAGCCAGGTCAAATTATTACTGAGAAGTAAGCACTAAAATCATGCAACAACTCTGGCAAAAAGAGAGATGACAAAAAAGTTTAAAGGACTAAGGCTTTGTAAGCAGCAACAAGCCTATACCGACTGGGCCCAGTAAGCAGCTGCTGAAGGGAATCGGCCTTCAGCAATGTAGCGGAATGTAGCTATAAGACAGGAATGCGAAGCACAATGCCCCCTGGGGGATGCAGTTCTACAAGGGCACTTATAAACAATGGACATCAGTCTTCTCTGTCAATGAACTACAGCTCCCAGACTGTTGGCATCCGGAGAACTGTAAAGGATTCGAATGGCATCTGCTTAATCCTGGAGCTCAGATTTTAGGTGCTGCCCAGAGTGGTGAGCTCTTACACTGGGGTTGTGTCTGCAAACACGGTTTTAAGGCAGATGTTTCTGATCAGTACATCAGACAAAGATACTGAAGAAACTTAGTTGCCTAACATCTGAGGTAACAAATTATCAACCAGAAGACCCTTGAGGGAAAACATTTTTTGAATTGCATTGTTGATTTAACAACGACTGTAAGACTATCCATAAAATATATAAAGAATGGTTTCAGGATGTGAATAATAAAGGTTAGGTGCCTACAGAGTATTACCATCATGCTTTTAATTTTTCTATAGACTTAAGCATGGAATAAAGTCTAGTTCAAAGAATTATATGCCATCAGGTTTTTGAAATACACAAACCACAAGGTTTGATGGTTCTAAGTTTAAATTTTCTAGGATATTGTTACAATGGTTAAAGATTACATTACAATGACATCGTCCACAAACATACATTGAATAAAGAAAAATTAACAGTACCCACATTTATAATTATATCAAACTTATTACAAAACCGCTAATATTGGTATTCAATTCAAGTCATACTAGCAATAACCTAAACAACATCCTGAACTGGTCCCTTAAAAATATTCTTCTTGCCACAAGTTAGGCAAAGTTGGAACTACATAGTCATAGTGACAGATAGTTATGTCAATGTGTAGCTGAGTGCTGGTAAAAAATAAACAAGTGAACAGTGCAACAGGTATACAGCCATATAAGGCACATCCAGATCTCGTTTGTACAAAGTTGTATTATTGCCTGTCTGAGAAAGGCAGGGAAGTTTAATTTCATTTGCTGAGAGGCCTACCTGTTTCTCAATTGAATAACGATTTTCAAATATGGTCATCTATTTTTAATCAAATCCATGCTTTTTGTGTGTCTTCACTACTCATTTGGCCTCTTGCATTCAAACACAAATGTGTAATAGGAACCAAACTTTAAGGATAATCACTCATCAGGATACTTTAGATAAAAAGTAGCTATTATTTTAACATGGGTACATAAAAAAGCATATTACAATGACTAATAACGAGCTCCCTGTATTTGGTGACAGATAATGTCTCTTAGACATTTCTTCATGCAAAATTCTTTGGAAGAATGTTGAATATTGGAAACCGTAAGACGGTCTGGTCTGGGTGTTTTATCAAATGTCAATGTCAACAGACCTGCCTTTACAGTATGCGCAACTTCGTTGACAAATTTATGTCATCACACCTGCCCCCGCATGCCCCAGTGCACGTGAAGTTGGATATTTCTCATCAAAAGACTCAGCTAGCGTATTAGACAGCGCAGTACAAGTTGAGGTGGAGACTCGTGTGGTTGAAGCCAACAAGGCTAGTCATTCTATCTCCATGTTTTTTCTTCTGATACAATGCTCATGGAAAACTTGATCAAGCCTGGTGATCATTGACATATTAAAACGTTTCCACGAGAGTTGAAGGACACTTAGATTAAATTTACATAATTTTGAAAGGTGACGTAATTGCACCACGAACGCTACTATGAAATGGCAACTTGTAAGCAAGCTAGCCATCATGGCAAGTATTTTAGCTACTAGGTGCCAAGACAGCGACTTTGTCATCTACTTGCTTTGGGTCGCCAGCTATTCTTGAGCTGCAAAGTTGTGTGAATGTGCGTTGTGCTGCTGAGCTGAGTGCGCGAGACGAAAGCACTGACGATGCCATAGCTTCCCACCCGAACTAGGCCGTGCTCAGCCTACGCCGCATAAATAAAACATTTCAACGGGTTATACTGAAAATTCACAGACGTCTATCAAATGTTCCATGTCAAAACACACACGTGAAGCAGACTGAGCAGAAGACATTTTTCTAATAAAGTGCAACTTGATTTTACGTAATATCATGGCCTGGGAGGGGGTGGCTGCCAACAGACAGCTAACTAGCTAACGTTAGCTAGCTCGCGCACGGAGAGGAATGTTGGCTAGCTCTATCTGGTCTGGTTAGCAAGCTTAGCTAGCGTAGAAGCTACCTCTGAGACCTCGTCTTCGTCGCTGCCAGATCCTGGACCCGAGGAAAGGACGGCTGCTGCCGCTAGTTTGAAATCCAATCTTTCTGTAGCAGGCCCACCTGGCTCACCAAACAAACGTACTTTCTTTCCGCCCACACCAATCCCTATGCCCCCAAGTCCGACTCCTCTTGGTGTTGCTCCTACCCCCATCCCTACGGCTGGGGAGCGAGGAGTCACCGAGTCAATCTCGTCCTCGAAGCCGTCGGTCAGCATTGCCGTCCCGGCTACTGCATTCTGCATTATTATCTTGACAATGCGTATATAAGTGAGCTTCCCGTTTACTTAAACGTCCCTCAGGGCTATTTCTTGGAAAATATTAGGGTGTTTTTACTTCAGGGAATCCAGAAACTCTCCCGAAGCGAGGGTTGAGGAGGATCTCTATCCCCCAGCCATTAACTTTCTAACAACCTAACACACTACGCACTGCTTCTTGGAAAGTCCGCCTCCAAAGAAGATACCACCATTTCTATTGGTTAAGCTCCATAAACATCTGATACCAATTCGCAAATAGTAATGCTTGTCAAATGAAAGACTGCGACGTAATGTTAGGTTTACCGACATCACGAGGCTCTTTATAACGTCAAAGACGAGGTAGGACCAGCTAAACTGGTAGCCTAATAACATTAAATATTTATTTTAAGAATTGATTGATTATTGGCATCGTATGTGAAAGAATTAGAGGTAATTCAATGATAAATATATCAAGACTATCACTTAGATGCTTAAATATTTCCAGCATTTGCACTTTTTTAAATTTGTTGGATATGCTGATCATTGCATGTACTAATACAATACATTTCATTTATTTATTTTATAAAAAAAATGTCAACTGTTTATTTTAATAGGTAAATCATCTATAATTTGCTAATTCCCCACGTCACTGTCTGCTGAACTTCACTTTGTGTATATTTGATAATATGTCTTTGATGAAGATTGTGTGATGGCTTGGAAACCAATGCAATCTTTTTGGTATATAAAGTTTATAAAACTGGTGGAATAACAAATTATTAAGTTATTTTCTGTGTAACAAAATATGCTAATGCATTGCAAGCTTACCTGTGGTTTAAGTTGAAACTACTTATTAACATATTATAATAAAAAATAATAATCAAGATAATGATATAGCAGGCCTTACCAGACATCCCAGAGTGTCATATTACTTACATTAGAATTCAATTGTGAACTATTTTTTTACGCAATTTGATATTTTTAAGACATTGCATAATGCTATTGTAAACTAGGCCTACTAGTTTACCCCCCGGTGGATTTTTGTTTTGTTACACTTTTCATCATGTATTCGTTGAACTTCAAAACAGATATAGATTACGGACTTATATATCATTCAGCTGCAAGTTTTAGTTTAGTTTAGTTTTAATTAATTGTTTAGACTGGATGATCAGCACAAACACATTTGCTGTCGACCATTCCCGTCGTTTTTGCATGATTTTAATTTTACACAACACATCAAAAGTGGGCATTATGTTAAAAATGTAAGATTATTTGATTTTCAAATACCCAATAACATTTTAGAGGACTCTAGTCTAGTAGTGTAAAGTAGGACGTGCAAGAGACAAGTTGGTTTGTCATTTAGGGCGTGGAAGTACATGTTGACGGTTGCCATGTTTGAGAACATGTAGTGCGTTTTAAATTACAGGTGTAAAAGAAATAAATACATCATACTAAGGATAAGCAGATAGACATAGACGCCTATACTTCAAATTTGTAAGGAAAATTAATTCTCAATAAAAGTTTCAGTTGCTATGGTAGGCCTAGTTAGAAGGATTGATTAATGGTTTTTTGGCACTTTGTCTAGCTCTATTTGGTGACGTCTATGAAGGTATTAAGAACAAAGAATGATCTGGCAACCCTACAAACGCTTAGCATTAGCAAGAAGACTAGCCGGGTCCTGGCTTGGACTGAGAAAACATACAAAACCATTGTTGTTATTACAGGTAACTTTATAATTTGACATATTCCTGCTTTCATTATATGTTTAGGCTTTATAAAATCCTACGATAAGCTAACGACGGTATACTGGTTTGCTGGTGCGGCGTCGCGTTAACTGTCACTGAGTCAGTATCGCTACTATTTAGCTTGCTAGCTACTATAGCTTAACTAGGCCTTACTCAAATTAGTTAACTGCTTTTGTGCAGATTGTATCTTAATGTTTGCTGCTCTGTAGTAAATTAGTAATTTTAGAGCTGCACTGTAGAACAATCGTGACTTCACATAGCAAACTATTCGAAATAGTGCAGTAATTGGTTTCCTGACTTCGATGCATGCCAAAACAAATCTACTCTTTGGCCCGAGCCTCTAGTCCTTACTTGCACTATAAATGGGTTTAAATAACTAATTATCCTGGTTTTCTTATATCGACTGAGCCACAAACAGGTTTTCTGTAGACACAATTTGAATAATGAACGCTAGTCATCTTAATGCTTTGAATCAAGAAGCCCCAGCGAGTTCGGTAAATGTTTGTGTACGTCTTGGTTAGATAAATGTAAATCTGTTTTGCTGTGGATGTTTCAGTGCTTCCGGTTATGGCTGACGAGGGATATGTGGTGCGTATTAGGGGTCTCCCTTGGTCCTGCTCTGTAGATGAAGTACAGAGGTTCTTCTCAGGTAAAAATTCTGCCATTTAATCTATTGAACAGATTGAAACTTTCATTGGGAGGAAGCTAAAAGAAACACATGTTTTTGTACACAGAGTGCAAGATTGCTAACAATGGCACCAGCATTCATTTTACCTACACGCGAGAAGGACGTCCAAGCGGAGAGTCATTTGTAGAGTTTGAGACTGAAGATGACCTCAAGATTGCTGTAAAAAAGGACAGAGAAACCATGGGTCACAGATATGTGGAAGGTGGGTGTGTATTAAGCACTACGTTGGTGTTGTGAAGTGTTAGAGCAAGACCATTAGGGGATATGCGATACGGTTGTAATAGATACAGAATGTTGAAAACTTTGTTTATTTCTTTGATAATAAAGTCTTCAAATCCAATAACGTTGAGATGGACTGGGTCATGAAGCACACCGGTCCAAACTGTCCGGAGACAACAGGAGATGGGCTTGTCCGGCTCCGAGGTCTACCCTTTGGCTGTAGCAAGGAGGAAATAGTTCAGTTTTTCTCAGGTACGAGTAAGCAACTCCCACTGAGCCACATGAATGCTCTACTGGAATAATGACTAGGACATTATATTCTTATTTTATTTTTGACATGAGTCTGTAACATCTAACATGTCATAGTGACAAGCACTTTACTGACTTTTTTTTCTTGTCTCCTCTATATAATGGCTACGGTGTTTGCCTCCCCCTGGTCTTGTGAAGTGTTTTAATGTTCAACATCTGCAATGCATATTCTGCTACCTTAACCCAGTATAGATTTGCAGAAACAGAAATGTATTGTAAACTGTCAATTTCCATACCAGTGATGATGAGTAAAGGAGACCAGGAAAGGAAGCTAGTGAAGAATGGTTAGGACAAATAGTGTTAAATTTGTTTGAGTGGCGGACTGAACGTATTATTTACACATTCATATTTTACCTTATCATCCATCACCATGACCATTAGCCTGATCACGTCACAAAATTAATACATCTATTAAATATGGAAGGAATCACACGTTAAAATGCTAAGTATTGACAACGTACGTGTGCACTTGCGAGTGTGACATTTCTTCATCTAATCTAAATGTCGATCAATAACATTACGAAGTTGTAGGTTTATCTTAGAAACATGGCGTCGTAGGACATTGAGACTTGCCTTTACCCTGTTATGCCCCAGTTTCACATAAGACATGTTTCATAAGAGTCCACTATCTCGAGACCATAAAAGAAGTGGTAAAAAGAGCTGACTCTCATCCCTTACAACCAGGGTCTTTTCCTCTTATCTAACATAAACACAGTTCCCCCACGCCACATTCTTTACTTTCTGTCCTCATTCTCCTCTGTGCTTCCCAATTGTGTTGCCCAGTGAAAGTAAGTAGCATAAGTGGCTGTCACTGCTAAGCAATCAAATCAACAGGTCATGTGTGATAATGCATAGAGTTTTCCATAAGTTTTCTCTCTCTCTCTCTCTCTCTTTAGAGAAACGTTATCTCTATGTGATTGGGCATGTGATTTAATATGTCCCCCGCTGGGGTTATCTGTCCTTGGGTTGAAGGGTTGGAAATCGTGCCAAATGGGATAACATTGCCGGTGGACATCCAGGGGAGGAGTACGGGGGAGGCCTTCGTGCAGTTTGCTTCACAGGATATAGCTGAAAAGGCTCTAAAGAAACACAAGGAAAGAATAGGGCACAGGTGGGGATGGTTGGTTGGTTGGTTGGTTGGTTGGATGGCTTAATACGTTGCTTTTCTCATGGTATACACCTACAACAACACACCAGACACATAGTTGACATTCAAACATTTGTCATTATTAATGAAACCACACATTTTTTATCATGGTAAACCAACACATTGCCTAGATCCCACAACAGAAGTACATTCGCTCACCCAGCTCATTCCATGGGAAGTTAGTGCTGAGGCTCCATGACCCTTCAAGGTACTGCCATCAAGTTTGGTTGAGGGTACAGCACATTGAACGTTTGTAAGTAATGATCCTTTAGCACTAAACATCAGTCCAGGTAGACCAATGGCAAATCACTGAGGTCCAATGAATGGGAGGAGCTGGAGCCCACTGTCAGGTAACGCTATAAAGTGGGTCGCAAAGGCACAGGACCATGAACCCTCACTGTCAATGGCCAGGTCACAAATGTACAAAAATATATATGATTTTTCATAATATCAGCTTAGGCAACCATAAGTAAATTGTAGTATACTTTCTACCTTTTCTATTTGTCAAGTTTTTGTTTTCTCCCTCATTGCTATACACAGTTTATGGTTAGTCAATCAAGACAGCAGAAATGTTTCCTTTGCTCAAATCAAATACAATGTTAGCATCATCAGCATTAAGAACAGATCCATGCAGTCTTGCTTTGGCACGGTCGAATTCCCTAGTTTTCACGGTGGTGTCTGTATGCTCCCAGGTACATTGAAATCTTCAAGAGTAGCCGCGCAGAGGTGCGGACCCACTACGAGCCCCAGAGGAAGCCTATGGGCATGCAGAGGCCCGGCCCCTATGACCGTCCCTCTGGAGGCCGCGGCTACAACATGATGTCGGCCCGAGGGGGCTCGTATGAAAGAGTGCGTCGCGGGGGCTACGGAGGAGGTGGGTGTATGGCGTAAAGGCAAACGGCTCTTATGGCATCCATAGTGAGTATCCGGTCATGGAAACCGTTAACCGGATCATCTTTGGATTCCCGAGAATCGAGTAAGAGCGTGGCCGTTTTCTGCCCAGGTGTGTCAGACGGTCGCTACGCCGACGGCGGCTCGTCCTTCCAGAGCACGACGGGCCACTGCGTTCACATGAGGGGTCTCCCTTACCGAGCCACCGAGACGGACATCTTCAACGTAAACCAGCCCGCCTCTCCTGCTTTGAAGCCATTTGAAATCGTTTCGAGGTCCGATCGCTGGAGCGGGCGTGTCACTTACAGGTCTTTTCGCTTCCCTCTTATTCAGTTCTTCTCGCCCCTGAATCCGGTGCGCGTGCACGTGGAGATTGGCCCAGACGGCAGGGTGACGGGGGAGGCAGACGTGGAGTTTGCCACGCACGAAGACGCGGTGGCAGCCATGTCGAAAGACAAGGCCAACATGCGTGAGGCTCCTTTCATTCGTTCTCATCAATAAAAAGCACCCCAGACCTCTTGCCCCCAAATGATAAGTGTTGAGGCATTAGCTGCATTTGTTTTAGAGTTCTTTAACCTTTTGAGATGCTGAAAAAGAATAATATGGTGCAGATTCCTTCTGCTTCAGCCCTTTTTTCTTTAATACTAATATCACCATCACTAAACCAGACTCATGAGGCCTTTTTTCCCCTCAATTCAGAGCACCGTTATGTGGAGTTGTTCCTGAACTCAACAGCAGGGGGCAGCAATGGGTCCTACAGCAGTCAGATGATGGGAAGCATGGGTAAGTGCAACAGGAAACATGACAGCAAAATCTTCATTCAGCTTTTCTATTTTTGGGAAATAAGAAATGTTCATTTGTTAAACATGTTCATATATTTATATATTTGTCTTGTCAGCATAAGGAATAGCCCACCACAAACACATGAATGTGTCACTCGGTAACAAAGAGATTAATGTGTTTTGTTAATGGTTGTCTCCACACTGTAATATCACAGGTAACCAGTCGTCCTACAGTAGCGGGCAGATGGGCTCTGGTTACTCTGGTGGCTACAGCAGCCAGAGCAGCATGGGCGGCTACAATGACTATAGTGAGTGTCAGCTTCACTGTATAGGGAGGGTACTCCTGAAAAAAATTAAAAATAAATAAAATGTTTCCTGATGTATGTATAATCCTATGAACTCCTTGGTCCTATGGTGGATATTTTCTCTCTCCTGTTAGGTAACCAGGACGGAATGAACAGCAGTTACTATGGCGGCGGCAGTGGTGGTGGTGGAGGTGGTGGAGGAAGCGGAAGCAGAGGTTCCATGAATGGCATGGGTGGAGGATGGGGAATGTAGTTTAGCTGAAGATGGCTTGGCAGACTGGAAATGTAGTTTTCACTTAGGCATACTCAAGTTTGGAAGAAGTTTATTTAAAAATTAAGAAGTTGGGAAGGGGGCGGGGATTGGGTGGTTGTTCATGTATTTCAACTGAAAACGTTCAAGATATTTTGGTACCAAAATTGTATGCGCTGGAAAGTTGGCTTTTGATTTTTAGATTTTTTATGACTGTTAGTGTTGTAAATGTAGGATTTTTCATTTTCTCAGTGTGCTATTTGTCTAAATGTTTTATAAATCCCATCTGGCCACTTTTGAACACAGATTAGCAATCTTGTGTTTACTTTTTATCCAGTTTGTGTCTCATCAGTGCATAAGTAAGAAACCCCGTTTGTAAATATGGCTTATCTGTGTATCCTAAATCATTGTAAGTATTTTAGTTTGTTGTGACTTGCATGTTTGATTGTAGCTAAGAAATTCAGTCGGATGAGGGAAAATCCCTTTAAGGTGTTCTGTTAAACATGGTTTGTACAGCTCAAGTTACTAATGTCACTGCTTTTCCTGTTTCTTTATTTCACAGAATGAATAAATGCATGTTGAACTTGTCTGTCGAATGGTATCATCATAAAAATGTAGTAGTCAGGATGCATTTTTTTTAAATTTAATATCAAATATCTAGATTAAAAAATGTTGGTCAAAACATGCCCAAATTACTATGAAATTTGCTTAGTACTAGTCACTATCCACAAAATTCCGTCGTTATACATTCTAAAATAGACATCTTAGCATAATTTTGATAAGAACATTCTATAGTCATTTATTTACAATTTAAAGTATTAAAATGAAGACTGCATGTAGTGATTAACAGTCCATGGCAGAGATATAGCAGAGCAATACAAATCTCATATTGTGACGTAACATGATCGAGCCAGTAAAGGACAGTCACTCTCACTAGACATTACACTTGCCAAATGATTCTGTAGAGTACAAACTTTTAGGTTGTACAAAAACACTAAATGGCTTTCTATAGTTTCTCTTCTACTGATTCAATCAAACGACAACCCAAGTCACAAGTCATCAATAATTGGCTTGGTATGCCAAACAGTGTAGAACGATCTCATACAATGCAAAACAAATCAAGGGTGTTTTTTAGCATGATTCCATTTCAAACCTATGGAGGGACAGTGATGAGGTCAGTCATTGCCTTCTAACATTGTTAGACACAATAATGGTTGTGAGAATACTTGAAAGCTAAAACCAATAATTAAAAATCTGATTAATCTGCTACAGTGAGTACATTTTAGTTGTATTCAAAATCAGGAGAACTATTATACAAAAGGTTTCCTGAATTTGGGTCAAAACAGGAAAATGAGCCTGCACACAAAAACTACACTTTGCTGCTAAGAAATGATGACCTAGTACTTGGTTTCAATTAAACAGTACAGTTGACAGCTAAAGCTAATCTCAGAAATCTACATCACAAGAAAGGCCTGCGAGATTAAAGGAGTGTGTTTATAAAAACAATCGTACTTCAGTTTAAGTTTGTAATTGGACATTGTTATTCTGAAAGGCCAAGTTTGAAAGCCTTTCTCTAAAAGATAAGCACATTTAGTCATACCATAAGCTTAATAAAAAGCATTAGTTAAATATGTATCTTGTATTATTCAAACGCGTGTTCATGTGTGTTACGTGTTCTGCCCTCCGGCTCTCTTTGAGAAGTGAATGTTGAATCTGCCGTGTCTGCTTCGTCAGGACTCCACGGAGGAGGAGCTACGCTGCAGCAGGAAGGAGTGACAGATGTCACACACGCGTACCGGGCGAGGATAGGAAGGCAACGCCAGCTCGTTACTTGAACAGCTGCTACAGTAGATGTCCCCACAGTTCCTGCAGTGGTGCTGCAACACACAAGCGCAGGCAAGCGTGCGCGCGCACATGCCAAACATACCCATCAGTCAATATTTGTACAAGACTCTCCACGAGAACAAAATGATCGATCAAACTAAATCCTAGGTATGTCGGAAGTAAAGGTACTTGATAGACAATAGACGTTGGCACATGGAAAGCCGTAACCCAGGAGTGTACCTTCCTGCGAGCGTAGGAGAATTCCTTTTGGCATTGTTTACACTGAGTGGCCTCGTCATCTTTCAGCCAGGCGTGACCCTTAAACGGAAAAAAATACAAGATAAAGGGCGATTGAAAAAATAAATTTAGTTAAGTTTAGATTTAGATTTAGTTAAGTTCAGATGTTTAAGTTTTAAGTTTCTAATTGACCACCCAAATACTCCACATCTCAACTCTTTACCTTCAGTGCTTTGTTGACCTCCTTGAAGTCCTCCATTTTGAGTTTGGATCTAAGAGAGAATTCAGAACAGTTATGCCCAATAAAGACAGATCCCTACATATAGCCAGAAGGGAGTGAAGAGTAAAGTAGAGACTTACTGGCTGAGGTGCTGGCCCATCTCCTGTAGAGTCTGTTCTTGGGCCCCACACGTCTGTTGCAGCTGCTGCTTCTCTTGCTTCAGTTCTTCCAGCTCCTAAGCGCGCGCGCGCACACACACACACACACACACACACACACACACACACACACACACACACACACACACACACACACACACACACACACACACACACACACACACACACACAC
>JAVQJS010014448.1:0-10799 GCA_036024795.1 Galaxias rostratus | reverse complement strand
CCCCCCCCCCCCCCCCCCCCCCCCCCCCCCCCCCCCCCCCCCCCCGCGCCCCCCCCCCCGCCCCCCCCCCCCCCCCCACCCCCCCGCCCCCCGCCCCCCCAGGAAGCAGAGACAACAGAGAGATGGAAATGAGGAGAGAAAGGGGAGGCTCATCAGAGACGAGTAGGAGAGTGCATAAAACTCCTGACTCATCAACAGCTTGCTACGGTTGTCTAGCCAGCTTTAGACAGGCAGTGCAAAGCATTGAAATAATTTCATGTTTTTTTAAATTGTCTTATATAAATAATCTGTACGCTCATTTATTGATAAGTTTGCGTATTTGATGGGCTTTATACCTGTCAATCTCCTGCAGCTTCTCATCTATCATGGGGTTCATCTGCTCACAGGCGCCTGTGGGAAAGATACAAGCCACAGCACTGAGAATTACTTCTGGAGATCGGAGTTGTAAATTATGAGTTATAAGATAGCTGGAGTTATGAGATAGTAGGTGCCCAATGCAGAGACAGGGACTTTGGCAATGTGACGTTGGTTTAACTGAACGACTGGGCGAGCCTGAAACCCTGAAGGGTGTACTTACCCTCCAAGGAGAGCAGCACCTGGCTCTCTGGTGACGCATCAGCAGGGTCGGAATTCTGCAGCAAATAGAGGGTCCTGTCCATCTTCTCCTACAAAGAGGAAGATGAAAAATAGATTGAGAAAAGGACAGCAAGAAAAATCCCACATACAGCACAACGTGTTATCTACTGGCCTGCCACATAGACTAATCCTTCACAGTGGGTGAGACACATTCACAAGCTTGTGCAAGAAAAAGTTACTTGAACTAGAACATGTTCAGTGTACTGTAAACACAGTTGGCATTTAATGGGAACAAGCCATTCTGTTGGGTCAGTGAAAAATGCTCAATGGCTGCTTGGCAAACTAAAGTAGCGTGCACCATTTTGATTCTGCAACTCTCAGCCATGTAGGCGGCGACGTGGGTCCGCCCTCCTCTTCCCCTCTTCTGAGGGGCGTGATCAGTGGGCGCCTTGGCCTACCTCGTCGATGTGCACTGGCTCCGGCTCCACAGGGGCCTCCGGGACGCTCTCCTCGGGCGTGGGAGCCCTCTCAACCGCCGTGGGAGCTACTGCGCAGGAGGGAGAGTGAGTGCTTAGAACGACGAGTCTCACACGCTTTTCTTGGGTTGAAGCGATTTAAGCGACACCCTTTAAGCAGTCGTCGATCGTTTGTGTTCTACGTCTGCCGAAAGTCTTTCGATACAGGAGCATGCAAATTCTTTATCAACAGCTGTTGATTTATTGATGTTCAAAAGACCACGTTAACTGGTTTTATTGAGAAATAAACGCACACAAAATGTGTTCAATGGATGCCTCTATAAAATGTGACCGTTGTAAAGGCAAAGGCTTAACCCTTTCTAAAAAATATGCCCATCAAGGCGCCCGTTGTAGGAGCAACTACTGACTAAACATTCACCTGTTTCCGGCTCAGAATTCAGGTTGGTGGTGACAAAGTTGGAGGGGAACAGTCCTACTCCTCTGTGGTTCTCCCCCTTCCACCAGTTGGGGTCACTGTGAATAATCCATGATGTTAGGCAGGAAGCCTGCTTAGTATAAACGCATCATTAAACAACAACAACCACAACACCAATATTGCGGATAGTCTTTACAAGAGTGCTCTTGATGGGTCTCTGAAGGGCTACCTGTCGTCCAGAACGAGGATCAGCTCGCCCGTCTTGAAGGTCAGCTCGTTGTCCTCTGCCGCCTCAAAGTCGTAGAGCGCCCGCACCTTGCGAGCATCCTGCCCGCCACCGCCACCGTTGGTGTTAAAGGGAGGGTCAGAGGTCATGACCAGGGGGCGGGTCTCCACCTGCTGCTTCTGCTCTTGGAGGGACAGCTCAATGGCTGCAAGAAAATAGATTGAGTGAGGATTACTTAAACATGATGGATTATTGCTGGATTATTGTGTGTTTCTGTGTATTAAAGAGACAATTATGATTGTCTGAGTATGAGAAAATATTTGTCAATTTGTGATAGCGTAAGACAGTTTGTTGGATATAACCTTGCTGAAATGTGAATACATATTTGATAATAGTAGACCCTAAACTAAATCACCTAATTACGAAATGCAAAACAATGCCCAGGGGAACAAACAGAATGAAAGGTCAAGTGATGGAATGTGGCCACTGGACTTCAGAAAGCAGATTCAACACAGAGTTGTACTTATTAGAGTGCGAAGCAGATATTTGGTCAAGTGCCCCCTTGAATTTCCTGTTTATAGTTTTTACTCGACCAAACTTTTAACATTGAAGAGTTTTTGTTGTAGGAGCCGTAGATCGACTGGGTGTTAAGAGTTTGTGTGTAAATAGGGGCAGTGCTTTACTGGATGACTGTGCGCCACAATACCTTTAGCCAGGTCGTCATCGTCTGATGGTTTGCTCACAGCGGGAGGGCTGACCTTTGAGCTAGGTGCCTGTGGACAACACAGAGACATAAGGTCAGTACGAATGAGAGAAAAAAGACTGGAAGTAAAGTGTAGGCGGAGACAAAGAGGGAGGGAGGGACACAGACATAGCAATAAAAACAGCAGAGAGATCGCCATCTGCTGTACGCAATCAAACATTTTCATTTTTGAACATCTCATTTTATTTTTAATTTACGCTCTTCTACAACTGTTCCACATCTTTAAAAAAGTCTTTAATCCAATTGAACATTTCAAGAAATATAAAACAATTTAGGTTACTTAACGCTTTATATAATCTTATTCAGATTATAATTCATTTGAACTTTTATTATGAAACTATATTGCAGTAAATATACAGTTTAATTGCATGATGAGCTTTTTTTGCAAAAAAGTGAAATGTCTTTTATGAATTGATTAAATAAATCATGTAGGATGACACACCACTGATATGCTGTGACTTTGTATGTAGCAATCATTAGAAGACTCCATTCAAAGAGATTCTTCTGCGGAAGTGCATGTCTAGCGCAAACTTGCTCAAAGTCCAAACTGATGATACACAGATTTAACATGACATCACCAGCCTGGCCAAATGTGACCCGGTGCACACAACCCCCACAAATGTTTATTCCTACAGATATTTCCGACAGAGTGCACTATGGCCACCACAGCTGTGGTGGTGGTGACAGATTGGGGCCAAGGCAGAGCACACAGAAATAAACAGGCCCACATGGTTACCGCTACCATTATGCAAAAGCAGCCAAGGTGGCTTACTGAAAGTATGGAAATATCTAAATAGCCGAGCCGAGGGCTGGATGAGAGCAATCGTTTAGTAGCATTTAACTGATCAGATACCTGCTATCGAATGGCATTTTAGTAAAGCTACTGAAACTAGTTTTGCATTAAAGAAAACACATACACACACACACACACTACCTGTGAGCCGGAGGAAGGGAATGAGATGCCTTCGTCCTTGAGAGACTTGATGGTTGCACTGATGAGGCTGAGCTGGGGATCTTTTTGGAAGCTCTCAGCCATTTCCACCATTAGAGCCTTTAGCTTGTCACATACCTTTGAGTGTGCCTGCAAGTGGACAAAGAACAATAGCCACAATAAGCTTGTGTGTGTGTCCACAGCCCAGAAGCAACGTCCTCTAGATTGATTTCGCTGAAGAATTTAGAGTAGCTGACTTTCCCAAATGGGTACCTCTTGGTATTGTCAGCTGTAAAGAGTATTGGTTTATCGGTGAGGACAATTGACACACCGCCTAATGTGAAAGCAGATTTACTGCCACAACATTCATACCCGGTTCAAAATGGCGCGCACTTCCGTGGCAAACTCTCGTGAGCAGATCTCTAGATGAAATATCCTCCCGCTGTTTGAGACGCAGGCACTCAGCAACTGTATAAGGGAGAAGATTAGATGAGTGACCAGAAACAAACTATGTATTGTTATCCCCAAAACGTTGTTAAAGGCACTATGGACAATCATGTATTCGAGATCACGAGCGGTTTGCTTCCAAAGAGCACACAAATGTGAATGGTCCTATTAGTTCTCTTGAATGTGTGTTAAGAAAGAAACATTTAATAACCCTATCATCTAAATATTAGTACTATTAAAATCAAATTCAAATTTAAAACATGATTTGATTCCCCCCCCTCCCCAAAGATTTCTAAAAGAAACGCATGCAAATATTAAAAGCTAAATGTCTGCCGCCAAAATGTCCCAAAAATTACAAATTCCTCTGTACTCATAAAAGGTGAGATGGCTGAACTCTGCCAAGCAACAGGACATGAACTGAAGGAGCATGAGAAGAGTTGCATACAGCATCTGTACAACCATTTCTTTGGCAGTCCAAAGGAGAAGAGATTTGTGATCAACCGTATGCCCGACATCCCAGGATTTTGAGGCCAGCAGACAGGCACGCTCAACAAACAACTTGGACCAGTTCAGGTTTTCCAGGACTGAAGCCATTAAAACTCGACTAACATTGAAGTTTAGCAGAAGCGCTGTCATTTTAAGATTACGCATGGGTTTTGAAAACGTAGCAATAAGACCAGATAGGACTATTAATAAAAAATTTAAACATGTGACAAATACCAAAGTGGTCCAGAACAATAAATCAAAGATGAACACTGAATGTTTCCAAAACGAGGGGCATTTATAACAATTGTAAATACATACAAAATAAGTAGGCAATTGCTGACTAAATAAAAGACTCGCACAACTAAATGCATTTTTTTTAGAACCAGTAAATGGTGCTGAACTTACAGTGAGGGCCTGCATGGCCACATGGGGTACTTTGTGGTTGACTCGCTTCATGATGGATCGAAGACAGTCTTTCGCTCTGGGGATCCATGTAGAAACAGCTATTAGGAGTGTAAGCTATCAGCCTAATGAAAATCAGACTAATCAAAATAGCCCCTAGCAGGCTTAGATTAGGGTTAGATACCTCAATATGATCGTAAGCCCAAACAGTGCAAAGATAAGTTGTCTTTTGGACGGCATTCAGTCGACAGTGGAGTTGTGTCAATAAACAAACTCCAGATATTTTGATAACAGAAGGTCTGCTTCTGGCTTACCCATTGGGTGTTGTTCCAATCTTGTCACAGATGTCCATGATGAGGCCCCAGTCTTCCACAGTGTTGTTTTCATTTGTGGCTTTCTCTGAAAATATGTGAGGCAGGAAGTAGTCTCTGTCAGGGATTCTTTTGTAGACAATGGACTCTCAACTTATACCAAACCAAGGCGGTGTGCCAACAAATTCAGGTTTCTTAATTGATCCAAAAAAGTAGTATGGGAGATGGAAGATTATCACATATAAAATTGACATAAAAGGGCCGTGAAGATTTAAACCACAGTTTCAACTATGACGCTTTGTCATGTTTTCCTGTGTCAACTGCAGTTTCACAATTTAATAATAATAACAATAATAATATTAATAATACATTTTATTTACAAAGCGCTTTTCAAAACACTCACTGACGCTGAAACACTCAAAGACCCAACTTCTGAACATTAAATTAACCCAATGATAAATTATGTCAGTCATACATTCTCAAATACTTATGAATTATCAACTGCCAGCTGTGTGGAGCTAACTTCGCGTTATACAAACGTCAATTCTCAAACTTGGAGTGTGTTGCCAGATACTGGGATGGACAGGCACATATAGTCACAAATAGTCAACATTGAGCTAGCTAGCAAAATAGCTGCTTAGTTTAAATACCTAAAAAACTCACCAACGACGTATTTAAGCAGGTAACTAACGTTAGTAAATAGAATTCGGGGTTATATAGTTCAGATAGTAAATACATATATACAGAAATGTACTTTTGGACCGATGTATGTAGCAGCAAGCTATTTGTTCTGAAGTAGTCAGCTGAAGACTCAAAGTATATGTACTTGCATAAACGTTACAAGTTTGAACACAAAATACTACCAAGCATGCAGTGTAGTTGGTTAGCTAACCAGTTAACGAATGAAAACAAGCCACTTGGCTAACGTTAGTTGTTGACATTAGCCCAGCTGTTACACTGTCAGTGCAAGTATAGCTAGCAGCTAACATTAGATCCGGTAGCCTAACAAGTCAAGTGAGCAATGGCAAAGCCATTAAAGCTATGTTACCTAGCAAGCTAGCTAGTTCAGCTAACGGTAGCAAAGTCACTCCGAGCATAAAATTACAATTGCACGCTGAACTTACCAACATCTTGGTCAAATGGATTCTGGGAAAATAAAGGCATGTTAAAAGCTTAAAGTAATGTAACTTTTTTTTATAAAAGAAATGCGTATCCTACAGGTTTTCAGAACAGATAAATATATCTTCCTTATCCATCAAATTCACAACACTCATCGGTTGCTTCCGGACTTTTCGGTGTCAACAAAAAAGCCTGAACAAAATAAATTGTACAGCTTCATACTGAAATATTTTAAAACTTGCACAATTTTTACGTCACTGCACTCCATTTAGTATAAAATCATATCAAGTAATGTACAAATTATTACTTATTACCCATTTCTGCAATTAATCAAAAATAATGTATGCGGGGTTTTTATGTTCCACACATTCAAAACTTCCAAACAGATCTGGTAAACTCGAGCCAATATGAATTACGAGTTTGACTGACTGACACTTTTTTTTCAGCAGTTCCATGTATAAAACAATAAATCCATTCTCTGAACCAAATTGGTTTTGTGAAAATGGGGGAATATTTTAAGAAATGTGTTTTAGCAATTGTGAAAAACTGTAATAATATACGGAATAGAATAGAATAGAATGGATATATTAAAACAACGAAATGACGAACATATGTACATATATTTTTTTACATGAAAAAAATGCACATCCCACAACGAATGATATTGATCATAAACAATCGGTATAACAGTAGGGGGCGCGACCGGGTCTGAGCGTCCTTGTGTTTTGGTCAGGCCTTGGTCCTTTCATTTCCTGATTCGAGAAAACGATTGGATTTATTGACATTAGGAATCTGAAGTGTTGCAGAAATGTCGGCACCTGCTACTTTGACTGGTAAACCGGGGCATAGTGATGTGGTCCAAAAGAAAAAAAAAGGACCAGGTGCACTGGCAACGGCCTATTTGGTTATATATAACGTGGTTATGACAGCAGGGTATGTATCCTTTTTAAGCCTTGTACGTGCAGTGCTTGAGCACCAGTAAGCATGATAAGATTTTTCGTGATGGACAGATTGACCCAGCACGTGCAAACTGTCAGGATGCAATCTACATTTACTACAATGCAAACTACATTTACTCGAGCCTTTTATTTCCAATGCTTCAATCTATGAAAATTAATGTGTGCAATGCTGTTATTAATGCCTTCAAAATCTATTACATTCGTTTACGAGGTACTGACCGCGTTAACGTCTTATATTGGAAAAACTGCATGCATGACGCGTTGCCGGACGCGATACCCACAATGTGCCAGGTCGCAAATGTAGTTTGACATGTACATTGCACACCGAACGTTCAGTTTTATGATGTTGATCGTGGCATCCTCTCATAATACAAACTACCTTGAAGTTTTACGTCAATTGTAATATATATTGTGGATTGTAGCCTACTGGGTATGTAACGGCATGCCCTCGTTGCATTACAAGTGAACTAGATGCTGGCATCACACCATAGTATTGCGCAAGTCAATTAAAACATGGTCCAACTTTGATCACTCTGTGATACAGTGCTATTGCACAATTGAACTGGGGACAGCAAACCTCTCTTGTCCTAACCAGTTGGGTCACATTGCGCAAATTCTTTTTACAACTATTGCTTGTTTATATTAACCATAGCTAAAACTCAAACTTCTATTCAGTTGCAATCTCTGTATTGCAGTACAGTAATGTTTGTTAAATTTGCCTACCAGTTTCTCTTTCCCACCTAAGACATTTAGGAAGCCCCTCTCTTTACAGTATGTGCGCTCTTTCTGTGTTTGTTTTTCCAAAATCCAAAGGCAACTGCCAGCTTAGTCTCCTGTTCTTTTGTAAGGCGGGGACATGCTTTAGCCTGCGGCATGCTCGGGATTAAGAAGTGCAACAATGACTCTAGAATATCTTTGTGTTGTTCCAGGTGGCTGGTAATTGCTGTAGGTCTAGCCAGAGCCTACGTAGCCAGAGGCAGCTACCACGGCCTCTACTATTCCATAGAAAAGCCTCTGAAATTCTTCCAGACCGGAGCCATTCTGGAGGTTAGAGGGGAAGGGTCTAAATGAATAGCATTATATTAACAGATTAGCTGTGGTCTTATATGTGAGGTCAGAACTCAAAGTGTAAGATGACTGATGAAGTGTGAAAAGAAAAACACCACGCATGCCTCCATTAGACAGTCTAAGGATAGCGCTGGCACCTTTTCCAGGTGTTACCACTGAGCTACATGGTACTGTAAAGAGTCTCAGTGTATTATCAGTGATCCTATCCAGACTGTGCTTCACAGATAAGGGACAATGTCTGGTGTAGTCTCCTTTGCTTATCCTGTCCCATGACTCTAGTTTCATTTGAGTAGTGGCCCCTTGAGTATTGCCAACTTTGCAGGAATTTTAACCTAATGTTTGCAAGTATATAATGACACATCACTAAAGCGTGATATGTAGACTTTGAATTTATTACCACACCAAAGAGCCATCACATTAACATTCCGTCTTATAGTTTTATTAGTCCAATAATCAATTGGCACTGCAGCAGACTGGAGAATAGGAAAATGGTTTTCTTTAAGTGCAACAGGGAATGTGTTCTGTAATAGTTGTCTGCTGATGTGGAATTCCTATGACTGTGATTTTCTCATCCCTCCACAGATACTGCACTGTGCTGTGGGTAAGTGCCTCCCCTTCCTGCCATTGTTGCTTGTTGCATCTCTGTCTGAGGCATACATTTATGAACCATCAAACCACATACAACTACAGTACCCCAACTGACTGTTCGAAAAAGGCAAAACTAAAGAGTGTAAAAGAGACAGTTTTAACAGGATAGAATAAAATTAAATAGGAAGAGATTGGGTGTTCCTGTAGTGGGAATTGTCTTCATTGTCCTGGGAGCTCCTGTAATAAGATGTACAGATTTATAAGTGTATTTTTGATTTATTTGCACAACACAGTAAAGCAAACGAGTGAAAATTAAATAACGCTTGTCTGCTCTTGCTATTATAACGTCTACTTATATAAGTGCTGACTGATCTGGAGCTGTTTTGTTGTCGTTGTGTTCCAGGGATTGTTCCATCTTCTGTGGTGCTGACTGGGTTTCAAGTCTTCTCACGAGTGTTTCTTACATGGGCCGTCACTCACAGCGTCAGAGAGGCAAGCCTTTAAATATGTAACAGATTTGATGTGTTATTATCTGGTTTGTAATGATACTTGTGTTTACGGTGTGCCTTAAATCACAGTATAGGGCCAAAATTAGATATGATCTAAGTTGTCATCATTCATGCAATTTGAGCAGAAAGGATGTGTGCACATGATTATGCGGTGATGGTTTTAGGGGAGCGATGACCCTAGATGTTGTGTCTTCACCCCCTGAGAGTGACAAAAAGGTCTGTAAGCTTGCAAAAGACTCGAATATGGGGATGGAAACCACTATGATAAATAACATGGATTTAAAGTTTTACATTTTGTGTTGCTGTGTTACTAACATGAGAGTAGGACCTAGCTAGGCCATCAAACCTTTTTTGTGTTTCTTATGTTAATGCTTTGTGCTCCTCCAACTCTCTGTCTTAGCATTTACAACCATTTTAGGCCAAAACTGTGCCTCTTCTCTGTGAGCTCTCTATAGGCTGCAAGAAATCGGCACGTTTCGTCCGTAATATCTCGCCAGTCTCTAACCAAAAACAGAAATGGCATGGCATCCTCCCCTCTCCCTGTCCCCCCTACTCTCCTCCTCAACGTTTGGCCCTTATGTGTCCATAGGTGCAGAGTGAGGACAGCGTACTGCTGTTTGTCATAGCCTGGACCGTCACGGAAATCATCCGTTATTCCTTCTACACCTTTAGTCTCCTCAATCACCTGCCCTACCTCATCAAATGGGCCCGGTAAGAATGCCATCTCCGCTCTGCTTTGCCAGGCGCGTGCTGTTGTTCAGATTTAAAAGTCACCAGTGTGGACATCCATGTTGCACTTTTGTGTTGAAAAGTTTAAATTATCCATTTGACATAGAGCAGACTGCATGTACAAGGCTCATGAAATAAGGTACTCTCCATCCTGTAAATATATGAAACTGCTCAATTATGTGCTTCGCAAACAACCATAGCAACCATCTTGAGATGCTTGAAGCTCTATGGGGAGTACTTACTTGGTTGCCAGGTAGAAAATTATGAAAACCGTGTGGGGTATGAAGTCAGTTATCCTTTTCTCAGGAAAACATGAAAATTGTTGTTGGCGCACTGCTCCTAGTTTTTATCACTCTCTCCACTTCCCTCTCTCTCTCCCTTGCTATCTAAACCTTTTTTCCTTACTGTGCCTGCCATCCATCCCTAGGTACACATTGTTCATAGTGCTCTATCCAATGGGTGTGACTGGAGAGCTGCTGACCATCTATGCTGCCCTTCCTGTTGTACAGAAGACGGGCCTCTACTCAGTCACGCTGCCCAACAAGTACAACTTCTCCTTCGACTACCACACCTTCCTCGTTCTCGTCATGATCTCCTATATCCCCCGTAAGTGCTGTAACTCAGTCAGTGTTATTATACTCATGTATTTATCAAAATTGTGTGACAAATTGCGTGTGTGTGTGTGTGTGTGTGTGTGTGTTTGTGTGTGTGTGTGTGTGTGTGTATGTGTGTGTGTGTGTGTGACTGCTTGCTCTCTTCTCTCTGGTGTGTGTGTGTGTGACTGCTTGCTCCCT
>JAVQJS010014445.1:0-13406 GCA_036024795.1 Galaxias rostratus | reverse complement strand
GCAAATCTAAGCACATCCTCTCCTCCTGCTCTGAATGATGGCTCTCTCTGACCCGCCTCCCCGCTCCGCTCCCCATCTCTTTTCCCCCAGCTGCCGCATGGACAAGCCCTTAATGTAAGTAGGAGCTCCATGGCTATGTGCGCATGCACACACACACACACACACACACACACACACACACACACACACACACACACACACACACACACATGCACACACAAACACACACACACTTTTGAGTTTGCCTTATTTATCAGAAGTTGAGCAGCTTGTCCAATTTTAATGCGTTAGAGAATAGAGTTTCATTTTCTGGTCAATATTTCATTCATTCCTCAGCAGGACTGGTCAGTGCCAATCAGTTGATTCTGGGGAACTAGCCAGGATTCAATAATTGATTAAGAGGCCTGATTCTGTTGTGGCCTTTGAAGTGAAATGGGACAGTTTGATAATTAGCTGAGATTTTATGTTTATGTTTGCTGTCTCCATCGGCCAAGTGCCCTAAATAAATAACAGAGCAGTTGAACAGCAAACCATAAACAACTTCGACAAGTGAAGGCCTGTCGGTGACCCTTACCACTTCAAACTCTAACACCTACTAATTAGTTCAAAGTGAAATTACAATGGTATATGCAATGTGTTTGTTATTGGCCACATGTAGGATGATGCTGTATCTGCTATGAGAATGCAACGTGTTCAGCCTCTGAATGCAGCTCACTCTGCCTTACCTCTCTGACACTTCTCTGTGCCAATGAGGCCATCTCCCCGCTGTCAATCAATCCCACACACACACCCCTCGTTTTATGGAAAGTATGGTTGATGTGATAATACAATTTGTGTTGATATTCACCATGTATATTAATTGCATGGGTTTATCTGACATACCTATTTAGGGACTGAGTGGTAGGTACTGACAGAGGTGTGCTGTTATTTCAGTTGCTTTTCTTATGTCTCAAGATGTCAAGGACTTTTGGTGTTTACCTGAGCGTCATTTAGGCATCCTGTTAAATGATTGTCAATAGTAGACATACATTTTTGTTTTAGTTACCTGCCCTAGCTGTTTTGCGATCTGTTGAAGTCACATAGCAGCTGCCTTTCTCTTCCTTCGAAGGCGATGAGCTGTGTGACTAAATTGACTCTTGCATCACGTCACCTCTGTTATTTGCTTATGGTCAGTTTTCTACCTCTGTGTGTGTGTGTGTGTGTGTGTGTGTGTGTGTGTGTGTGTGTTTGTGTGTGTGTGTTTTCATTATATGTCCTTGATCCTGAAAGAGTCTTGTCGACAGAACAGTAACCCCCAACCTTAGCCATAGTCTGCCATGCCATTTGATGAAAGAGGTGCTCTGCTAAAGAAAGACCCTTCATCCCTAAAATCCTACCCCAGTAAAGGAAGTGCAAATCCTTAGGCTGACAGTGCCTAAGCCAAAACGCCTGTGCACTACCACCAACCATCAGATCTTGTTACCAGGCAAAGTAGCGTGGAAGCAGAGATTTGGAGCTTGATTGGCTGTCATAATGAGGTGGCAAGGCATTTGTCTGCCTGTTGGTCCCACTGCAGAGGTGAAAGGAAGACGTTTGCTAGGTTTGATGGATGGCTATGCTGCCCCCTGTTTATTTTACAGTATCCAGCTCTTAAGGGAATGAGTGATGTCACAGGCTGTGACTTTGGAGGCTAAAGCCTTGTGTTTTTAGGAAAACTATTGAGTCAACTAGAGTGGTAATCATGTTAGGTTCTGCATGAAAAAGCAATTTGTTCCCTCTAGATCAGACAACATACTTTAATTTACGGGCAAGGAACAATTAAACACTGCACAGTGAATGTACGTCCCATACTGGCTCCAAAACTGGCTACAGCAATCAAACTGGGCTTTATGCATCCTATGTTTAGTGCTATGGCACCAGCATTTCTGAACTGCTAGCTCATACATGAACTCACTTCTACCTTGCAGACTTCCACCTTCAGCCAAACAGTGGTCAGTATGTGACATGCAATGTGACGTGTTTATACACAGCTCTCATGCTTTTTATATCCCATCACTTACTGTGCTTAGCTGGGAATGGCTGAACCATACTGGGGCTGATAATAAATTAGGTGTTGAAACTGCTCCGGTGAGACCATGTCGACGCGGCCTGTCTAGTCCTGAGTGGCTCATAGGTCAAAGTGTGTGTCTGTTTGTGCCTGTGCCAAGTGTTATAAAAATAGTTTGCGCTGGTACTTTGATGAGAGAATTCCAGAGCTGTTGGTGCACCATATTCAGTTAATTGTTTTTTTCGCTGGTATGCTCCCTGCCCACACACATTTATAAAACATATGCTTTCTTATGGCATTCATGAACTATCGGACTAAAATAGACCTTTGACTTTGACCTGATGTTTATTGTCCGGTGTTTTTCTGATTCTGAATACATATCCGAGGGTGACATCATTGGCGGGATCCAGTCCTCGGGCTTGTCGCCCTACCCCGGGGGTCTCGAGCACGAGACTGGGCCTTGGTTTTGGAGCGTCTGCGTTACCATGTGCACCGGGTCGCTCGGAGGCCTAGCATGGCGTTGGCCGGCCTCAAGGTCCCGGGCTCGGGGGCTCGGTGCCCTCCAGAGCTACAGCTTGCCTTCTTTACTACTGCTCCGGTTTCCGTGGGAGCCGTCTCTACCTTTTTAGCCGGGATTGTTGCGTTACCACTTCATCACCGGTGCGGTGACAGCAGGACTCAGGCGGTGTTGATTCAAAGGCAGTTGCGTGAACCTGTATGCTACATTTACACGTGGGGCTCGAGGAGTAGCCTGGTGGCTGCTAGCTGATTCAGCCCGTCACAGGAGTATTTGTGTTGCATTTAAACCGACGCTATCATTCCATATCACTGTTAGGCTACATCAGCTTTTTATTTCATATAGTTTTTGGCTATACTTTTTGTATTGCCCTTTGCAGTTTATAGGGAAGACAGCAAGAAAAATAGCAAACATCAGGCTGGCCTAGCAGTGGCTACATTTGGACCTGACATTATCCGGGACGTCCCCTGTGCACTGAAATACATAGAAGCGTTTTTGAAGGTCGCATCGGACCAATCGAGATACTATATCTGCCCTCATTGCTCCACAATTTCCTTTCTCCTAGATTAAATGAATAATGTTCCAATGTGGGCTGCCACATTGATGGAGACCATTCATTAGGGTGCCGTGTGTTGTTAAAATGGTGGCTGCGAGCTATCATGAAAATCAGGCTGATCATGCATCACTGGCTAGGTCTAGGTCTCAACATACCGGTGTCTGGTTAGTTAAATGTGTTGGGCAGCGGGGTTGGAGGGGTGGCTGAGGTGGAAATTGTCTAGATAGCCTCCTCTACGGTAGCTACAAGGGAGGCTTAGTGGGGGCCCACTCCAAATGTGAGGTGCAAATAGCGCGTTGTTACATCATCACTCTGGGAATAGCTGGGTATTGGGGTTGGATTCTAGAGGTGTTTTTGGCTGACCTCTCTTCTGTGTAGATGTGCTGTGTGTGCTCTGTGTATGTGTGTGCGTCTGTGTGTGTGTCTGTGCCCGTGTGCATGTGTGTTTGTGTGTGTGTGTGTACGTGTGCATTCCCACAAATACATGCTCATATGGATTACAGTTTACACTGCATTGCTCTGTGATTATTAATGGCGCGGGTGAGCGAACACTTAATTTGTCTGTATAGGATTGCTGCAAGACGTGACGGTGCGAGAGTCTCACAGTAACTATTGCAGTATATGTTCATATGTTATATGTCGCACTCACATCTCAAGAGAGCTCAAGTCGAGTAATCCGACTGCGAACGACAGGATAGTGTAAATTGTAAATTCATTTTATGTTTCTATGTGTGTTGCACATGATGCTCCAAGTAAATTACAATCAGTAAGGCAACTGTAAATGTGCCCCTGTGTCGTCTGCATCATGCGCCGTGTGATATTCTCGGCTGCGGAGTGACTGGAGTGTGTTCCGTCGCTGACACCTCTCTCCCTCCAATCCAGCTTGTCCCATGCCTCCGGGTATCCAAAGAGCCTTTGAACCGTGCATCTTATCCAGCCAGAGGCATGCCTGCCTGCTACTGAGCTGCACCGCTGGCATATTTCATGCCATCGGATTGAGAGAGAGTGTGTGCGGAGAGAGAGAGAGAGAGAGAGAGAGCGAGAGAGAGAGAGAGAGAGAGAGAGAGAGAGAGAGAGAGAGAGAGAGCAACCCTGTCACTTAACCCCCCTTCTCTTTTACCCCACACAGGGGGTAACTTTCCAGTCTCATAGTTGAGCATGTCTGTGTCTGAATATAGCCTAATCTGATCTCAGCTTCACCCAAACAGGGGACTCGCTCCTGTTATCATTTTTCTCCCTCTCCCACTCCCTTTTTTGACGCTCGTTTTTGCTTCTCTCTGTTGTGTCTGTGCTTACTAGGAACTGCACGGACTACCACCCGAATCCAAAAGCAGGTGGTGGATCGGAGAAGTGGCAAGCCTAAGGAGTAAAGTCAACAGAGAAAGGAAGAGGAGCGCGAGGGAAAGGGAAAACCTATGCCTAACTCTGCATAGCGAGCCCCCAGCCTGTAGAGTTTATGACGGTAGGAGACAATCACTCTCTCTCCAGCACCTGCACTCTGTCACACCAAGGTCAAACCATTCACCAGTTAATTGTTGTAGTAGATGCTCTTTATGTTGTCTCTTGGCCTTCATTACACAATGTTTATGGACTCTTTGTTTTGCTTTTTACATAATGATATTTGTGTATATTTATCCTTGTTAATGGGAAAGCGAACTGCAAGTTAAGAGGAGCAATTAATTATGGGCTCTTGAATTGTTACAAGTTACAACTAGGGCTTATTAATCTATTGTTTTTGCCCCATGCCATTTGATGTCTCAGAGCAAAACTCTGGGAAATAAGACAGGATTGAAGTTAGGGAACTAACCATTGAAGCAAAACGAAGATTTTTGATTATGATTGATTCCTGAGGTACTGAGCCAGCTGAGTGTAGGGTCATGAAATACGTAGGATTTCTGTATAACCAGTAGTCAGTCTGAAAACTTGATTTTTTTTCCAAACAAGCATAGTGAAAGTCTGTTCATTTAGTTTTTTTATTTGGTCAATTCAATTTACTGTCTGAGAAATTCCTGTCTCATTATCAGTATATTGCTCTAACAGAAAAGCATATATTAAACAAAATTCTGTCTCTCTCTTAAAACAAGATCTAAAACCAAACCCATATCCATTCTTCCACCTGTCGTGTTCTAGTACTCTTCATTTGACTCCAGCACACTCTGATTTTCTCACTCTCTTCATTTTCTCGCGTTCTCTTCATTCTCCCTTAACAATGGCTAGCTGCAGCGATCCCTCCATTAGGCCGGTCTCAGAGGTGTTGTGGAATGTCACCTTGACCCCGTGGGTACACAGCGAGGGGTGTTCCCAATGCCCCGGCTCTGCCGCTTGGTGTCGCTTGGCCCCCGTTCCCCCTGATCTGACACACACAAAGACACTTTGTTGGGTCCCCCTAAAAGGGACAGGGACAGCTAGTTCTCTTTTTTTTTCCAGGGACGCTAACATTTTGGGACGGTCCTACATTGTAGGTCCCAGGCTGTCAGTAGGAGCACCTTTAATGATTAAAAGATGACAAACAAATCCACCAGCAGCTCAACAACAATGCATTCAGATCTATCAATGGGTAATGGCATTTCTCACACAGTTTTTCTCCGTTCTTCCTCATTCCATCCTGTGTGAGCATTTGTTTTAATGCCTCTGACATGCAATACATCCTCCTATGTTGTAGTGTCATACAGATAGAAACACGTGGATTTAGATTTAGATTTTCCCAGTGTATGCTCGGAGGTGAAACTTTAGCCAAGGATCACCAAAACATACAATTTATGTTATTAGTTAGTTTAGTTAAGGCAGCACAGTGGCTCAGGGGTTAGCACTTATGCTTCACAGCTAGAAGGTCCTGGGTAACGAACCCTGGCTGATCCAAGTCCTCTCTGTGTGGAGCTCCCATGTACTCCCCGTGTTTGAATGGGTTTCCGCCGCCTGCTCCGGTTTCCTCCCACCACCTTAAAAATGTGTTTTGGGCTAATCCTCCTGTCAATGCCCTAGCCGAGGCACTGGCATAGAACTGGAGTCGGTACATTTCTCACTACAGGGCCAGGGTTGCCACTGCAAAAGAGCACTCGTGCTCAGTCTGACTTTCCTGGTTAAAAAAATGAAGAAGTTATTAGTCCATTGCTATTGATTTGGACAGGGCTTTATCAAATGATGGACATTTGTCAGGGTAGCATCGCAACTCACAAAATGTGTTTGCTTTTACGATGGCAATGATAAATTGTCTTATATTGTCAATTGTCTTATAACGAACCCAGCTCAGTAGAATTAAAAGTAGTGTGGTACCTTCTCCCTACCATAAAACAGAAGCAGCTTATAACAGACTCTATACACTCTGTGCCATAAAAAAGTTTGACATTCTCTTTGGTGAAGTATGTGTTGAGTTCATTATGAAAAATATAAGGAAGCCTCCCCTATTGAGGACGTGTTGGTCGTTTAGCATGGATAGCTTTGCTGGATCTCCTGCTCTGTTTGACTATTTTCCTTTGGACCCCAAACTCTACAATCATCACTGCTACGTTAAGATGTCAGGAGGTTAGACCAATCGACGGCACAAAGTCGTTCAATGATGACTAGTTACATTGTTTTTGCTGCGTTCAGGGTGTGATTCGATCAACATCGATGTGTCGGCAACATCATGTGTCGGGAATATCTTCGTATTTTTAGGTCAGAGCCCTCTGAACCTATTAAGGCGCCATCGATTAAGTGTTCCCCAGGCTTTGGAGCACCGCAGAGGGTAAGGGTTTGGTCTAAGGCAGTGGTTCTTAACCTTTTTGGAGGTACTGAACCCTGCAAGTTTCATAATCGCATTCACCGAACCCCTCGCACCCTTCACCGAACCCTTTGTACAGAAAAAACTCACACACAGTGTGTGCATTTTGAACCACTGGTCTAAGGGCAGTAAATATAGCACGAGCACTAATCAACCCCAGCTTATCAGTCTGCTAAATGCAGTTAACTGTGGCACCCGAGGAATGTATGGGGATGCAATAGTCACACAGCTGATAGGCAGTAAGTGTTCGCGAGCACTCTGATAAACACTCGCCACTTTTTAAAGTCATTTTATCAGAGGTCAAACTGAAAAAAGATCTGTGTGTTAAAAGGTCATGATTTCTTTTGTTTTAGTACCATTCTATCAACAGTACCTAACAGTAACTATTGGATGTCTAGTCGTCCATAGTTGTTTTATGCTATGGTTAAGTGTGTCTCCTGGGGCTTGATGCACCCCTTGGTTTTCCTCCAAACTATCGAAAGCTGCAGAATTGAGCTTGATTTGGACCCGCCCACCCGGTTCCTGCAAAGAGACACCCTCACCTTGGAGTCACCCAGCAGTAGTGTTAGCATCATCCTTTTGGAATAATGAGGCTCTCCGTCCTTCTGTTCAAAGGCTGAACGCCCTCCGGGCGGTTGGGCCGGTCCCGGGACGCACTATGTCCAAGGCAAAACGCCTCATTAACAGCTAGAGCTCAGCCCGCCTCTTCACTCTCCTCCTCCGCAGTGTCCGTTTGACACGTCTTGTCAGGTGTTTTGCATGGCTGCCGGGTCGAATTTAAATAAGCGGAGATTTGGTAGATATTCTAGAGCAGGGTAATGTTGACACTTTAATTCAGATCCATCTATAGTCTCTTTATTGTCTAAAGGAACAGATAGTGTTGCTAATGGTTTAATAGTTTGCAAGAGACCGCTCTCTAAATGGTGGAACAGATTTTTTAAGATTAAGGTCTGAAATGTTTCCCAGACATTTTATATATTAGCCTGGTGATTCTATCAGAGATGATAGTGTAAGGTTAAAAGTTTGAGAACTGTAATAAATAGCCTGCTCTTTTCAAAAAATAAAATAGTGGGTCTACAGACCCACTAGTAGTGGGTCTACTTCCAAAACAAATGTACTTTATGACAATACTCTTAATAATGGGCTCCATATGACATCTTAGCATCATATCTTGCAGCGGTTTAATTGTTTATCTGCTCTGTGTAGGAGATGTTATCTTAGTGCCGTTGTCTTCTGCTGGAGAGTCTGCATGATAATGACATTGTGAGGATGTGCCTGAAGTAGAATGTGCATGTCTGCTGCCAGTGAAATATTAGTGTTGACAAGGCTCCTCGACCATGGCCACAAACCAATACACACACGCTCGCATGCACTCACGCTGGCACGCACACACACACACACAGACACACACACACACACAAACACACACACACACACACACACAAGCGCTTTCCTTTTTCAGACACCAAAAACATACCACAGTAACAGATTCTGCATTTAGGCAAATGCACTTTGTGTCTACTACTGTCAATTCTACTGCCCCCAGACACCACTTTGCTGAGTATGTCCAGCAATAAAGGTTATAGTACCAGCTGAAATTATTTGCTGCTCTTCACCATATACTGCCCCAACTTTGACTTGCCGCTCAGCTCTTTTCAACCACTATAGAGAATGATGGTACCCTACCTACACAAAGCTGAGGTAGCCCTTAAATAGACCCCAAGACTGCAAAAACTCAAAACAATTGTTCTGATTCAGAAAACGTTTCCGTGTCCCTTTCCAGAACAGCATTGTTGATGGACATGACAGTGATGTCATAGCTCTCTTTCAGAGTTTGCTCTGTTCGCCTCTGGGTCTGGCTTTCCAATGTGAGCTCCATCAGACGGGCCTGCATGGCGTAATTACTTCCCATTAGCGCCAAGCTTTCATTTGCGTGGGCTCCGGTCTCACAGGAGCGGACACTGCGGCAGCTCTTTGGCTATTGTTCTGTGCTAAGGCTCGCTTCCCAGGGGACCTTAGCCACAAAGCTTACATAACACTTCCTACTAATTGTAGCAGCTTTTTCCACCTTGCTAAAGCTCCTTTTGGTTTTTGTAGTCGCAATATGCTGATTTTCTTCATGGCTTCAGGTCCATCTTTATTCTGCCTCACTTTGCCTTACTTAAAGACTGACGTGTTCAAAGTCCTATAGTCATTAGAATGAATATGGAGCATTTCCAGCATTTGTTGACGCAAATCACCTCACACACACAAACACACGAAGACACACACACACACACACACACACACACACACACACACACACACACACACACACACACACACACACACACACACACACACACACACACCAGGGTACACACAATAGACAGCCTTGTGTTGCATAATTGCATTAGAGCTGTCAGCCAAGTGCCTATGCTTGTTAGTTAGGCTGCAATGCACTTTGCAATCTGCAAGATACATGGCCCTCTGTTGCTCACAGTATGGCCAGTGAGTGGGCCTGACCGGGGTCAGGTTGTTGACCTTCACTGCACTCAGCCAGAGGGGGGTCCGCTAATTAATGTGAGGTTGCACAAACAGAGCTGAAAACACGGACACTTATCTGCTCTGCTTGTTCGACAACTGTTGTCGGAAACTTTAGTGGTGTGGTGGTGAGAGAGTGGGTGGGGCTGTTGTGGCATTCTTTGGTGACATTCATGGTTACATTTGATTGCATTGCACAGTTTATTACATAGCACAGTTCAAGCAATTGGTAGGCAGGCCTACAAAGCACAAAACCCATGGAATGTGCTCCATCCGGGATCAATAGAACAACAACTATGTTATTCTCCATTTGAATGCTGGTCAGTTTAACACTGCTTCAGATATGTCTGTGTCTTGTTTACAATTTCAGGTTTTGTATCTCTCACAGACATAACAAAATAGATGCGATTATATAGATAAAAACTAGAAACCTATAAAATACATGGTACTTACCGAAAGAACAGTCGTAAAACTGCCATTGTGTCCTCCTTCAAATTCCTTCTTCAATAATCGAGCCACATTTTCTAACATGTTTTCCACAAAAATGCCCTTCCAAAATAACATTGGCTCTAATTCAGGGATTTTGGAAGAGAGCAATTCCAGATTCTTCCTTTTTTGGAAGAGTCATTCTCCCTAAACAAGTATTTGGCTAGCCATAGTCTCAACTGAGATTTAGTTTGGACGTCCAGGCACATTCTGTTGCTTTCTTGGTGGGGATTTGCTTTTTCAGACTCCCAGGCTCAGTACAAAATTGCTGGATTTGTTGTTCAATTTCAGCACTGAACTGCATTACGCTCAACCCAATAGTACCATTATCCGATCGAAACACAGCACTTTAACTTTAACCTCAGGACGTTGCACAGAGGTCTCACTTTTACATCAATTGTATGTATTTATTTTAGGCCTTCACATGCAGCAGAAGATGCAGGCCTTAGGCTTAAATATAGTGCAATGGTTTATCAGTTGGCATTGTGGAGGTATTCTTCCAATAGCCCGGGTTTTCCAAACACACATTTGGAGACTTGCTGACATCCTGTGGGCGTTTGTCTCTCCGAGTGGCCACTCAACGTGGTTCAGCATGCTGAAGGAGGAGGAGGCCTCAGTCAGCTTATCAGCAACAGACGCTCTGTATCTACTACTGGACAGATAGACTAAACAAATACGACTAATCATACATGGGCTGTATCCACTCTGCCTGTGTTTAAACCACAAAACCCAATACCTCTGTATCTACTTCTCACCTTCTTCCCATGTCAGGGCATATCCCTACTGTTTGACTCGTGATATGAAATGAAATAGGGCCAACCTCCAGTGTACTATATTAAGTTGGTTGCAGACCTTGCTGAATGTCAGACTGCGAACATGATGTGTCTGGTTTAAATCCAGCAGCTACTGGTAACTTTTTGTTGCAACACAGATTTTGAACTGACCTGGATTGAATAGGGCTATGATGGTGGTGGAATCACACAATCACAGTTTTAATCAGCTTGAAGCCTTGCTCAATGCTCTTTTGTTTGTCATTATTCCCAACGTTTCAGGAAAACGATCGGAAAGAGCACCATATGTTCTAGCATGTTTTCATTAGGCCCTCGCCATTTTTGAGGTGGGATAACTTGCTGCCATTTTATGCCTTTCTGTTCTACCACAGGCTCCAGCCCTGTCCATTTCCCTTTGCCACGTTGAATTAGCTTTGAAAAGCAGCCTGCATATTAGCCATTCGTAAAGTGCGTACCTCCACTTACTGATTTGGCATCGGCACACCTGACTGTGGTAATTTAAGTCTGCTGTTACTTGGGCTTTGGCCATTTTTATTGCACTTGCCGGTTCTGAAAAGACACAGACAGGAATTCTGTGGGTTTACCGATGCTCTGTTAGAGGAGGCTCTTTTAACATTCTTGTTGTTTACTCAGGTCCACGACGATGCTCAGAGGAGAGAGCTGTGGGACGACGCATATCACCCCAGTCACTACTAATCCTTCATATATATCTGAGCATAAGCCCCGCAATGATAGCCATAAAGCAGTCTTTCAGCAGACTAATGAAACATGCTTGATGTGAGGGGGTGCAGGGAGTCTCACTTGGGTTTGACATGCATAGCTACGGGTTGTGTTTCTGCTTTCCCAATGCAACTATATTTAGTGATTATATGCACAGAGGTCTGTGAAGTGAACCAACCAAACCGAAATTACAATGTGTGGATAAACCATTGCAACCCAAGAAAATGAAATTACTTGAGAAAATCCCAACATATGTTTTGGGAGGCTGGACCGCGACAAAGAATAGAAAGCTACTTCCTTGAGGTTTGGGAGGATTATCATTGGGCTGGATTGTTGGTTCTTTCACTAGTCTGTGCTTTTAGTTGAGTTTCTTCTTAATCTCCAGGGGAATAAAAAAAAGATTAAATGTGAAGGAAATTGCAGGGAAAAGATTGAATTGAAAATTATGTGTGTTTATAGTCATACATAATTCATTCATACAGTGATTCTGCATTAGCCTCAGATTTTATTGCTTTTTACATCAGTCAAAACAGCCCCAGAGTGAAAATATCCCAGATAGACCTAAACTGCTGTATGGCACCACCACTGTGAAAAGAATGATCCATACTACCGCTTAAATAGCTCTATCATCTCGAACAAATCTTTGTTTATATTTTACTTCACTTTTTAAGGGTCAGAGGAACTAAAATTACATGAATATAACATGCATAATTCATAACACATTTTTTATGTTTTACTTTTAGTGTTGGTTTGAAAAGGCTTGCCATCGTATCAGAACACATTTTTACATCTGTTCTTCTCTGTTGGTGTCATAGGAGACCGCACACAGTAAAATTATGGTTGTATATGTTTATGGATTCAAATGACTGATGAGATATTAAATCTGAACTGGGACAGCGGCATATTAATCAAAAAATTCTCTCCAAGTAAAAATGTAAATACTGCAAAGCACACAGTCTGAGATGAACTGTCTATCAAGTAAGATAGATGTGCAACCCTACCCTTTGACTCTTACCCAATAAGCTCTGGGCAATGCATCACCTTTCACACACACATATTCACCCTATTACCTCAGGGCAAAGGTATGACCGCTCATCATATCAGCTTCTGGTTTATTGCATTATCCCTGACTGACTGGGGCCGTTGACCAATGTCCTTCCACCATTCTGAACCACAGGGCATTTCAGCAAAATGAGATGTGATTGGTGGTAAGGAAAAAGCTAAACAACTATATGACTCCTCTCACTCTGGAATGTCATCTCTTGTATTGCCCTCTTAAGTCTATACCTTCTCTCTCAAGTCTGGACAAAATCATGACTTATAGCCCAACATTTAGGAGTGCTCCAGACTAACCTGTTACACTGGTGGCAGTGCTGCCGCGGACAGTTTCGGTTAGAGGTAGAAGCACAAAAGCTGGTGGCAGTTGAGGTGTTTTTAATCATATCATACTGCACAAGAGACAGATAAAGTCATGCTGCCAGTGGGTAGTTCAAAGCACAATAATAAATAATCAAACAAATTCTATCAACTGTTTGACTTAAAGACGACTAGAATATGACTAAAACCAATGAAAAAAGCAGCAGTGAGAATCCAGTGGCAGTGCTGCCACCAATAATATTTGTTTTAATTGGTGGCAGCCTGGAGCCCTGTTTAGCATAGGGCATATCCTTTTACGCACTCCCTCTACATACGTTTTGCACTGCAAGTCAGATTGACGCTGTATTTTTTAGGATACTTACCAAGTTTCATGGGGATGTTTGTTTATGTCTCAGAAATGTTGCTCGCAGTATCGGGTCCGGTCCCTAGACACGCAACGCTTCATTTATTATCCAGGAAAGGCCCTTCATCCTCTCCCCGTGGCACTCCACTCATCCCAGCTATGGCTGATGGTTAGACACCCTACACTACTCCTCGTCAGGCTACTGTACCATCTTTTATGGACCTATGTGAATGTCTGTGTGTGTGTGTGTGTGTGTGTGTGTGTGTGTGTGTGTGTGTGTGTGTGTGTGTGTGTGTGTGTGTGTGTG
>JAVQJS010014416.1:0-16546 GCA_036024795.1 Galaxias rostratus | reverse complement strand
AAATACACAGGAACAGACTTCTTGGTTTTACTTGTAACTGGTATGAAATATTTACAGTTTGTACGTATGATATGTTTGTATTGATCAACTTGAAAAGTAAAAAAAAAAGTATACAATGTTATTAATAATATGGTGTTGTCCATTTACAGTTTACAAATACAAATAGTGATGTCAGTCAACCTCAACCAAAAGTAAAAAAGGAATACACTCATTTGAAATTATGTTTGATTGCTACCTAAAGGTGAGATGAATTCGTTTACAATTAATCTTAATGTTTGGAAGTGACGTTTTGAGAGGTTCCAAACAGTGTCAGATAGGGTCATTAGAAAATACCGTCAGAAACATCTTTTGTTAAAAGAAATGTCGAAATACTGATCACATTTTATTTTATATAAAACCGGTTGTCTGTGTGGTGTCAATGACCAGTATAAGCCATTGTTCAAACACAGTGCAGTGGACCTAGCAGAAGTTAGGGGTCAACTGCTTTCCTCAAGGGTATATTGGAGCAGTGGATATTTTTTGATGTGTTAGCGTTTTTCAGCAATCACTTGCTTGCATCCTGCACAAACTGTTCAGTAAATTATATGGATCAAACCAGTAACTTCTCATTTGTCAGTCAATAAGCAATATTTGGGTTATTTGCTCTTCTTCGTTAGTATTGAAAGTATTTTATATTTTGTAATCTTAGTAATGATTTTGTATTGTTACCTGCAGAATAGTCCACCAGCCAAAAAAAAAAAAATGAATATTCCATCCCCTCTTAGTCTCTTTAATAGATGTTGAGCATCAACGTTTTCACATCTAAGCTTGCAAAATTGTTAGGTAGTTATTTTTTTTATGATTAGCTGACCCCCCCCCCCCCACCCCCTAGACATTTTTTATAATCTAAATAACATCACACAGGCATTCAGAAACACCCACATTTTTCAAAGGTGCAGTAGCTCAATTGCGACAAAAATTTAGATGGGACCTTATAACTCTGAGCTCATAATTTTAATTTTTTTATTCCTTTGGTCAAGATATGTATGGAGGGTCTGACCTTCACACAGGTGGACAGGAACCTAATTTTACATCTCATTGAGAGTTTCCTTCCAGAGCAGCTCAGCTGCAGAGGAGACAGCTGTCATAGAAAACTGAAATCTTCATAGCAGGGTTTAATCTGTCTGACCTTCTGGCACTGGGAAATAGATTGCCTACTGCCTACCTCCGGATCGGATCCCTTAACTACCTGCATCACCTTATGCATACCAAAGAGAAATCCTAAAGGGCTCTGAGTCGATTTTTTTAACTGCTTCCTTAATGTTGTGCTCTTATATAACTGGCCTGTTTGTACTTCACACATACTGTATGCATGCAAAGTACTATCAAATGAAATCAACAGTTCAAAACAGAGTTACATATGCATATGAGGGGGAACAGTCTTTACAATATTTTCAAACGCAACGTGTTTTACTTAGGATAATGATTAACATACAGTAGAACACAACTATCCATTAAACGAGGATCTGCGTTTAATTTCTGCTGTATAGAGGCATATGGTGTGTGGGAAATGTGGGATGAGGGACAGCAAGGAGAATAGGATGTGAATAGGCACACCTAATACCCCGCACCTCCCCCCCCACCCCCTCCTCCTCTTGCCCAGTGCACCTTGAAAAACAATCCTGAGAGAGATGTGGATGCGTATTATTTTGTCGTGAATTGGCTAGATTGGAAGATTCAGTGGGAAATAATGAGAAGTGATAGGCCAAAGCTTTGGAGGAGATGAAGGGCCCTGGGGGGGATCATGAATGCTCTAAAAAGTGGAGGCCAGATCTCCAGTTCGGATGAGTCCAATACTCCCTGGGTTTACGGACAGCATATCAAATCCAATTTCGTCGGCTGCAACCCAGCCCCATGTGTACTTTATTCCACAGCTGACCCTGACTTTGGGAAAGACAAACTAAGCGATACTGTATGTCATTCAAGTTAATCATTTGAATACTAAAAAGGTTGAAACCATTACTGTTTTGTTCTGCTAGTAAAAAGGTGACTTATTTCCTCTTTCTGGAAGTTGGTGTTTTACCTCAGACTGGGAGAAATCATCTTTTTGTGTCTGTGAGCTAGTTTAGGTCTGCTGGGCTAAACTCTGGAAAGAAACAACAACAGAAAACAAAGCAACATGAATAATGTTTTTTATCAAAGTGAGGAAAAGAAATTGTGATTTTGTTACTGGCTCTGCTGGGTCCACAAATTTCATTGTTTTTGGCTTTGTCAGAAGCAAGGTTTCCGCTTTCATATCTCGGCAGTTGACAACCCCTGCAACCTCTTGGCATTAGGACGATCGAGGTGAACGTGTCACAGTGAAATTAAATGTTCTCCAAGTCCTGAGGGGAGCCCCACTTTATGTGCCCGGTAGCTCGACAAGAAATAACATCTGACAAAACGCCGGAGAACATCTGTTTACAACACAAAATTCTGCCGTGTCTGAAATGAAGGAAAAGATACGATCCCGCTCATGCATACTGCGTCATTTCCTTTCATCTTTCCATCTGGCGGTGGGTTTTGTGTGCCACATATCTGTCTGCTTGTGTGTGTGGGTGTGTGCGTGTGTGTGCATGTGTCAATCTGGATGTTCGTGATTGATTGAACATCAGACAAGATCTTTAATCCAAGATCATTAGATGATAATGAAGGTCTAATCCATGAAGAAAGGCATTGAAGGTGCCTGTGTGAGCGCGTTTGCTTGGCACGTTGCCTGGCTGTGATCACGGGTGTCAGGTTCTATAAGAGAAAACACCAGTGTTTATTGAGGTCGTTGTGAAGGTATGAGTGAAAAGAATGCGATGTTGGTGAATGAGATGTCCGTACTGTGCGCACTGTAACATATTGGATTGTTCGGTGATGCAATACGCTTTATTTATTCTTCACTATAAGGCATATAATATATATTTTTACAAGACCATGTACAGTAGCATCACATTAAGTTTAATGAATGTCTGCATGGACGTTGGGATTCAAGTTTTGATTCGTTTTCACACATGCTGTTCATACAGTATCCCACATTTCAGGTGATTACATTGAACAATGGCTTGTCCATAAAATATAGCACAATGCCCAGTGTTTACTCTTACCAAAGCAATTACAGCTTTTTCACACTGACTGACCGAAAACATTCCACAACAAAAGACTGATGAGCTGTCCTTGTCGCAACAAAAAGCCTCTCAGCAGGATGCCATTATTTCCTGTTCTTTAGCTTTGTTTTCCCTCATCTGTTTTTGTTGCCAGAAGCCTTTCAACCTTTAATCACACCGGTTCAATGTAAAATTTAACGCATTGCCGTAGTCATATCCCATCTTTCTCAATTTAATGCATCATTTTGAACTTGTTCAGGTGCATATAAACACTTAAAATTACTCTGCGGACTTGTTGTAGGAAGAATGGGGCGGGGGGTTACAATTGTCTTTCTGTTTAGAATGTTTATTTCTCATGATGATAATGTTAAAAGTTTCACATCTTTGTATTGACAGGTGTCACTATTTAAGATTTGCTTTGACATTAGTCATTTCATGAGATGTGAGTGGTAACTTAAGGTCCCTGGGGCATCTAGACATTGTCTTTTTATTTTACCCACCATGTCACCTAGAAAGAGTTGTTTACTATCAACAGTTGCCAGAACCAGGTTTATTATTAATGATAATCATAAAAAGAATAATAATAACACAAATACTATATCACTAAACAATTTAGTTTGTTGTTTTTAAGTAAAAAGGATAGCAATTGAATAGCAATTAGATATAAACCTCAAACTCTTTTCCATCACTTTATGCAGTGCATTCTTTAGGCATGAAGCAATTTTAACTAAGTAAGCATTTAATTAATAGTTGCAGTGCAGACCCTGTGGAGCGCTGCAATCTAACAAAGTGAGGGCAATTTGGAGTGGAGGGATCCACAACTTAGAGAAGCCAGAGGTAATCAATGAAAAGTGGAAGGCGTAATGATAAAACTCTTCAGACTGTACACCAGCCCTGAGTGCCCTGCAAGCTCTTTGTAACAGGGCGGCCGAACATGACAAACCAGGCCCATTTGTATTCAAAAGAAGGTAAGCCGCTATGCAATTAAAGATATGTTTGTCCTTTTACCCTCTCCAAATCAATTGCATGGAATGATTCGGTGGCACCGATTATTAAAGGCGCCCAGAGTCGGGATCGGTGAGATTTAGTTCTACTTCTAAGTCTGAAATACTTCATGTGGCTGCATTTCAACTCCATTCTTTTTATTTGCGTGGTGCACCCAGCGCCATCCTGAGCAACGTTGCTGTTGCGCTGCAGTCAACTCCCGCAGCTCATCCGAAACAAACAATGGTATGGGTTCTTACTTTTCACGTCATGACCTGAACGTCGCACTGCACATTCAAGCAAAGATACACCCAACACAATACCATTGGTGTTAAAAAGTCCTCTTTTATGAGATGTTTTCCACTCTTGGCTGGGTGCTACATGGTGTGACAGAGGGTGCTCCCACGGTAAAGGCCGCAGCAAAGCCCACAGGGGCGAGCCAGATACCACGCGCGTGCGTCAGGAACGGCAGAGGAGGAGACAGCCAGGCTAGGTAAGATAAGATGGAGCGCGGATCCTCCCCTTCTGTCTCGGGGTGACAAGGCTTCTCCTCAGCACCTTCACATTTCTCTAATGAGGTGATAAAAGGAATGAATGAGGCATGAAAACAGGCGTGCAGCTGGGGCCTGTTGTTCCCACGTCGCATACCCCCGCCTTGCCGACTCCATTCTTCTGTCCAGGACGAGGACACTGGGAGAGCACTCGGGAGAGTTTCAGGATGAGGCAATTTCCGCAATATATTTTCAACTCATTTGTCGGGACTGTGTGACTGAAGCTTGCGACGGATGTTTGAAGTGCTGTGAATACACACATACAACCACGGCGTGTGGTGCGCCTGTTGTGATGAACCTGGACGATATAGGCTGTGGAATCATTACCTTTCCGACACACCCAAGTTGATCAAATTAATCAAGTTAACAATATCTAATTTTAAGCCTCGAGGGAAAAAAGTGGGATGAATAGATTGTATTACAAAATGTATTACTTGCCAAGCCTAACACTAACTAATGCAAGTTCAGACAATGTAGAAAATGATTTCCACTCTTTTTGTTAACGAATAATGAGAAGAGACAAAAGATTCCCTTTGCCTTTGATTATTCAACCATGTGAATGTTCCTTTTTCTACCAATTCTTTGTCATGCAAAGGAACATAATCAAAGTCCTTATTCCGACTGGCACGTGCAATCACTCCCTGAGATAGTGGGAGTGCAGAGGCTATGCCAAGGGGATTTATTAGTCCAAATGTATTCAGGCAGGTTATTTTAGGAAGAGCAGGAAGTCAAGATGTTTGAAAGGCGGAGAGATGACTGGACATTTTGAATAGAAGATTTCTCATGGTTCAATGACGGGCCATGTTGGCTTTGCATGCTATTAGGCTTGCTGCAGACATCCCTTATCATATTCAAGACAAATGACTGCCCGGGAACTTCTCTGCTCTTTGAGGGTTCTCCAGTGGCAATGAAAACAATAATTAAATCCGAATATCAAGCAATCATGGTGCACTGATCGATCAAAAGGACAATGATGGCATGGTTTAAATAGCATAGCTATTAAGGAGATATGTGGTGGCATGATTTAATGAAAATTCTATATGCTGATAAGGTGAAGTATTAAACATAATATCCTTGTTTTGACTTTCTGTCGTATCAGATGTCTGTGTGAAATAAACATATATTACATGCAAATGTGTAATCAAATCAAATTGTATCAAGGAATTCCACACAACGGATCTGTGTATGGCAATGCATTAGGTTTTGCTCAGGAGCAGTGCTCTCTGGACAGTTAGTGCAGGTTAGTTTTCCTCTTAAGAAATAATGACTTCCAGCGAGCAGTCTAATCTAGCCGTCCTAACATTTGAGGAGCGTTTCGTTTCATATCCCTTTGAACAGATTGGGGATTGCATGTTGGGAAGACGGAGACAGTGGACCATATCCTAGTGTTTTTCACAAGGGAGGCTGCGGGGAGCTTAGACGCATTAACTAAATCCCTCTACTTACTCAAACAAACTGGGAAATTGTCAGAGCCAGACATTTCTCAAACAGAGAGTCAAGTTGATAGTTAATTCCTATCCCAGTTAGTCATAAATACAGCTTTTGAAAACGGCAACAGCCACCTTTGGGTTGGAGAGAACCCATTTTCGCAGTCAATACACAACATGATGGTGTGTGAACCTGAAGCTGAGATAACATCCCCCCCACTCCCACCCTCTCTCTCTCTCTCTCTCTCTCTCTCGCTTCCCTTTCTCAAAGAGCAGAAGTGCAAAACGCTGCCCCAGAGGCAGTCCTGGTACCGGATAGCAGGCGGGCTCAATTGGTATTCCTGCTGGAGTTGCATCCCAGAAGACGAGTCCTCATAAATAATATGATAACGGCGTGTTTCCAGTGCTGCTGAGGTTAGCTGTACGACTCTGAGGGAACAAAGCGTGGCGCTATAAGACTGACCCGAGGTGAGTGGCAGGGGTCAGCATCCGCCGGTGCAACCGGGAGAGATTGCATTTCCTCTCTGCCGGCAGCCCGGGCGAGAGAGAGGCTGTTGACAAGTTTAATCAAGCTGTGCCAAGCCTGACAAGCGCGAGAAGAGAGCCCCAAAAAACGGCTGACAATAGGTTTGTTTATGCAGGGGCGCAAAAGTGATATAGATAACATTACAGGGGGTTAAGGATCTGTTGGAGGGGACTGTGGGCATGGCAGAGACCACATCTGCAGTCCGACATCCCAAAACAGCCAAACACCCAGAAACCCTATCAGACAGACACGTTGTACAATGGAAATGTTATAGAATGATAGTGGGGGGAGCACATTTCATTTGAAAGGAAGTCATCTGACAGAAGACAAAGGTTGTTTTGCATCCGGTGATACTATCTATCACACACACCTTTATTATGATTATAATCTTTCATACAGGTTTCTATTTCTGCAATTCTTTTATTAAATCGATTTTTTTTTTATCTCCGTCTTTCTCCATCTTTGCATCCTTATTCCCATTGATGCATAAGTGCATTGTTTTCCTTTGGAGAACTCACTGAATGCTTTTCTGTGTTCACTGCCTCGGGAGTCAGCCATTTCTGTCAATAGTGGATGTCTTTTCTGCAAGGAAAAAAATCAGAACCGCTGAGACGTGTGATGGTTCAACTACTAAAGATGGGCAACTGAAGCGGAAAATTTAGTTCAGAGCCGAAGTGTTCCTTGGAGTGATGATTGTGAACCGACTGCTGTCTACCTTTCTTACTCACAATAAACTCTAGTCACAATATGTCCTCTGCTTTTTCACGTACATGTGTGTTGAATGCGATATGGTTTCCTTTTTCAGAAATCCAGACACATACCAAAAACATTGTCTCAAACTTTCGAACATATAACTTTTTTTTTTTGTTCAGCGTGCTCTGTACCATACTATAGAGAAATACAAACTTCTAGACACAAATACTAAAGTAGTCCTTCACATTCTCCATCTATATCTTGCTGGAAATCTTCCTACACTGTTGACAGGTCTATCAAAAAAAGCGTTGATCTATGCTGTGCTCTCTCTCCATTCATCCTGGCTTTACATTGACCTCACAGTCATAACGAACCAAGGCTCACCAATTGATTTCTTATGGGCTCTTTAAAAGGCTCCATGTGCACCATCAGACTTTGTTTCAATCTTAAACCGAAGAGTAGAAATATGGCATGGCGAGGAGAGGTGCTTTTGATGTCAGTCCACTGCAGAGTTTTATTTCAGTGTATTTACTTGAATTTGACAAGTTATGGAATTGCCTTTTCCAGTCCCCTCCCCCTCTCTGCTTCTCCTGTACTTCTGTCCACACTCTGCTTTCATGCTCCAACCCATGGCGGATGGGTTTAATATCCTCCCTTGTGGACTGTCACCTTGTCGCCTTGTGTCACACAGTTCGCTGTAAACTCCAGGCAAGTCTATGCTGAGACAACACACTAAGACAGTTCAACCAAATGCCTGGTCATATCACCATTTCCCTAAAGCAAAACACGCGACTGTGTTTTCGAATCCTAATAATGCGCCTTCTGCTTTTCGATATCGCCCAGTCCTCCCACCGCTTGTAGAGCATTTTGACTTTGTAGCCCCAAGCGTCCTTCTATTTTCAATGTTGACTTCGGCTTAAAGGGAAACCTTTTTGATTTTGATGCTACACTGCATAAATGTATGTACAGCAGCCAGTCCATCTTTCTCACACCTCTGCCAACAACTTTCTCCTCTGGGTCTCTTGCCCTCAATCCGAAATGAACGACAGTATTGAATTAGCTTTGCTCCTTTGGTATCAAATATTCTGTGTGCTTCAGGCGAAAGGTGAGAGGCAATGGCTGTGGAAGGTGATGCCGTAGGGGTGCCTTTCTATATCTGGAGGAGGACATTTCAGACACTAGTTGGAGATATGGCCAAAATAAGCGTAAAGACCACTTTTGCAGGTGCATTGTATGGCGTTGCCAATGACATCTGTAAATAGGAAGCTGAAGTTTCCAATAATACAATGTTTGTTGTTGAATATAATCGAGGTCAACCAAATGGCAAACCAAGAGAGTACATGAGATGCCCAACATTTTCTCTTGAGGCAACCACACCAGGAGCAAAGTGGGATGGAGGCAATGGCCTCATAACAATCACCTAGGTGTCCATCTAACACTAGGAATACAAGCAATGAGGCACTTAGTAGTGTTGAAGATGAATTTGAAAGAAACATTTGGTCATATCTTTGCGCGAATATCATCACTGTCACAGTGATGCTGATGCAATGTCTCAGACTCAGCAGGGTTGAATCACAGTGGTGGCCCATTGAGACAGGGGAAATAATAAATCATAGTCAAGGTGTTGCAGGTAAAGCAGAATGGACAAAACTATAAATAAGATAGATTTGGCTAACCTGCCATTTAGCCAACATCACCGGAAGTTTTTAGGTTGGTTATGTTAACTATCACCGTGAAACCCAAGAGATCTGTTCACCGATTGTCTTAGAGTGCATCAGCACAACATGGGAAGAATGACAGTGGTAAAAGTAAAAATCGAAAAGACTTTTCAATGTAAAATGTCCAAAACGTTATAATCATGTTTGGCCTGCCAATTACAGTGGTCAACGGGTTGAATTGGGACAAGGTTTACTGCAAGATGGATTGAGTGGGTCTAGATGGACAAATCTCTCGTTTGCTTTTGTAATTATATGAACTGTTAAAACAAAAAAATGTACGTGCCCTTGTTCTTCTTAAACGACATTCACACAAAAATGCCTCATCAATGTAGATGAAATGTAGAAAATGTGTTGAAATGTAGCATGTCCTTTATGTCTAAACGGTTATAGGAGCCACAGTCTAAATGGCCAAACATAAAGGCATAAAAGGTTTTTTGTCATAAGGGGTGGATATTCCATTTAAGCACCATCTTTGGTCCAATAAATTATATTGCATATATGCGGGACACAACTCACTATTGTCCAGGGTTTTATTTTAAATTTAATTTAAGGTTTAGCATGAAGAAATGCAACACCCACAAACCTATATTACATAATACATTACCTACAGTCAGTGTAATTTATCATGTGCTGTAAGTGTCACTTAAATTGAAGCATTACAAAGGCCTAACATGAAAATCCATGTCTTGTTTTCATGTTGTCATGCAAATAGAATTATAGTCAACAAAGTAGCCTGCATACACAGATGAAAAGGTGAAATAGCTCACATCTCTGTGTATCTAAACTATACTTACATGTAATCAGACATAAACATTTCCGCCTCATCGCTATTCTATATTTTGTACTTGTTTTTTGTAATTTCAGACTTTGTATTCTCAACTTGTATTTTATTCTGCTGAGTTGACCGACTCTCCTCCAGCACATTTCATTACATGTTGGCCCTGTGTTAGTTGCATATGACAAATAAACTTGAAACTTGAATTTGAAGTTAAACTTAAGTCTTCAGTCTTGAATTATGCTAGTGATCTATAAATGCTTATAAAAGTGATACATAATTGAGCACTCATGTGAAACTTCATGACTTGATTTAGTTGCTGTTTGTTAGATAAACAACTACATGTTATTTGTACAAAGAGTCTGCTGCAACCTCTTTTACAAAGGGATCACTTTCCAAGGCCATGGAATGCTTATGTTTCAAAGTGACTTAATTAATTGGGCAACTTGGCACATTTACATGTTGGTGAATTCAACTAAGACCATTAAACACCAGGTTACTATTTAATAAGTGGCATTAGCATTGTCACTCTTTGTATCAGATATAGCGGTTGTCCAGATATTGAGGCAACAGTGACTAGCACTGAACTGAATCTGCTAGAAAAGTAGGCTATATTTCTAGTGTGCATTGGGCAGAGCACACACATAGGTCAATAGTCTGTCCCACACATCCATCGTAAAGTGCATTGAAATGCAATACATTGTCAGACTCTAAATCGAAAAGAGAGACTTGCTTTGGCTTTGGGGCTTTTTATGGTCACAGGGGTGTTGAGAATATGATTGAGCCAACTTTTGTAAAATTGTGTTTAAACCAAATGTACCTCAAACTCACAAGGTATTACGACATGTATGCAGAATGTAAAAGCAGCCCAATGTTTGGATTGCATGTTGAGCAACTGCTTTTCTATTTGGCTTCGATTGGGCTTCACTGTCATTGAGGGCGATGTTGGCCACGTTTCAGCAAAGCAGACAACAGTGGTCTTTAACCCGATAAAGGCGATGGTAAAATGGTGAAGTGCTAAATGTGACATAAAAGCAATTCCACCAGGTTGGCTAGGATGTCGAACATTTTGATATTCCTGTCCCACACCGCAAATGATATTGCCAGGAACTGTTGCTTAATCATTTTGATGTGATAGCAATCTCTAAGATAACTTTCAGGCCATGTACCCAACTGACATAATTATAATGAATACATTCTCTGAGATAACTCGTTTTTGTCTCTAACAGTTTCCAGACCACTTTAGATGAAACTGAACAGTGATACGCTGTCAATGCCAAATGCAGGACAGTGGAGTGTCACGCTGCAGGCCTCTTTGTATATGATGCTGGACAGTACAGTACAGTAGAGTGTGTAGGCCTCGATGCATATGATATATAACAGTACAGGACAGTGACATGCATAGGCCTTCTTGAATATGATATATAACAGTACAGGACAGTGACATGCGTAGGCCTCCTTGAATGTGATACATAACAGTACAGGAAAGTGATGTGCACTGCGGCAGGCCTCCACTGTACCGTGACCCTAAAGCACAGGGCAGCTGGCAACACCGTGCAAAGTCACAGACTGCAGCGTGTCAGACCTCAGCCGTAACGTCAGGCACCCACAACACTGTGATCGCTGTAACCCCCTCTCTGGTCTATTTGTACACTCAAACCTCTGCAACGAAGTTCCAGTTGAACACTCTTCTGTTTGGTCATGGACAGAGTCTCACAGGTGAGTAAAACCCAGCTGCATTTTTGATACAAGACAGCACCAGAGATAACGTTGCATTCTGAAATTGTGTGTTTGTGTGCGAGGGGTACCAACAAGTGCAGCAAAAAATGCATAACGTAAATTGGATTTGACATTATGACCTTTAGTTACAAACTGTCAAATTGTAATAGCAGAATTTTCAAAACAAAGGTAGGTATTCTAATGTAAAATGTTGCTGAACCTCACGGAGGGTATGTCATGGCCGCTGTGACACTGACTCTTGGGAGGGAGAGCCTGGTAACGGTGAGACATGAGCACACCATCGGGGAGACCTCAACACTCAGTGGTGGGCCTCGCCGTTCGTGCCAAATGACTTCATCCTTCAACCCCCAAAGTATTTTGCCTTTGTATCTGGGGCTCTCCGAATCCCGTGCCAGCCTGACTGCTTATCGGAAGGACCTATGCCCCGCAGGGCTGAGTCGGACCAGCTCTGTCCTGCCGCCGAGCTCCGGGCGTGCCACGGCAGATGGAGGTGGCAGTGGGAGATGGGGGTGGATCCTCTGCCCTGTGGTGAGTCCCCTGGGTGTCGATGGAAAGTGACCGTGGTAATTAATCCATCTTCCCTCTTTTTTTGTACCCTCAGAATTATGTTTCCCTAGTGGGGGGGGGGGGGTCTTCACTGAAGGGCATGGACTCATCAAGAATCAATTCTGCCTGATTTTCATTGGAAGGGGAATAGGCAAAGAAGCACTGAGGGAGTTGGCTGAAGGGCCAAACCAAATTGAGGTCATTATGAAGTTTTCGATGAGATTTAGATTCAGTAAGAAATGCAAAACATGTCGGAACATTTTGAGAGTTTATTTTACTCATCGATCAAAGTTACACTTTTGTGCACAGTGTGGAAAGGAGGCTGGAGGGGGGTCATTTGGTGAATGCAAAATTGGTGTTAGACTTGCCTCAAAAAGTAGAGTCTATTAAACTTTGCCCATTTACATTAACAGTATGAAGGATGCTTGTTGGTGAATTTCATTGAGATTAGGAGGAGAATGTGCCATCAAGTCTGCTGACCTTTGTCACAAAAACACTCTCAAGCTAATTCCTGTTTTATCCCCAAGCAATTTTCCATTCCTTAAAGCAAGTCTAAAAACCAGTAGATTTAATAAACATCTTCCCCTCTGGGGTATTTCCCTTCTAAAATCTCTTCAGATCTAAGGAGTTGCATTATATTTCCTATGTTGCGTCATGGTGAACACAGAAGATCAAAGGAAGGACCTCTTTCTTATCTGTCTTCATAGATTAACGGTGTGAAAGGTGCTGATATTTGTGTTCCAAATTGATTATGCATGGTCTTTTCTGTAACAATGGCTTTGACATGGTATATGGCATTCTTTGTTTTGCAGCCTACAAAGGTCAAAGGCCTTAGGTATTCAAACATTTAAGACTTTTTTTCAAACTGTAAACTCACTCTTTAAAGAAGAAATGTATATTAAACCACAAGAGGCAAGAGGACACTCAATGTTTGAGTAAAACAACCTTAAGTATTTTTATCACCAACACAAAAAAAACTAAAGAGATAGTGTATTTTCTTCCCTATCCTTGCAGTGGTCATGTTGAAAACATAAGCGTAGTGTAGCTGCTGTTTGACACTCATGTCAGGGGAACTAGATCTTGGGGACAATGGACAGGGAAAATAGTTATCAAATAGTAGCTTACGGACAGACGCTGGCTCAGTTTATTATCGTGATAAACCCTCGCTGGCACCTGAAATTGGCACACTTTACCTGAGTGACAGAAAAGCTTGTCACAGCAATCATGAATGATTCTGACACCTACCCTATACGACCCCTTAAGATGCTCCCGGTGTGCGGGTCTCCTTTACTTATGTCTGTTTTACCCCTGAGGTATGAGGGGTTGGGGCGGAAGGCACAATCAGCTTACATCAGCCTTCGATCCTCTTCACTTAATCTAGCCAGTTCTGTTTGATGGCACTTTAAGGCCTGGCAGCGGTCCAAATTGCCCATCATGACGGATGACATCAAATTGACTCTTAAAGAAATACTGGGAGTACTGAAACGTGCGTTCAACTTTTTGAAGTGCCACGATGATGCCCCTAATGTGACCGTTTGTGTCTTGGAATGACCCCAACGACAGTTTGACAGCGCACACTGCATGGACTTTATGCACAACAGTTTCTCACATATCTCTGGCACTGCTCTTTTTGTGTCAGACCAACATGGGGTTTTAGGAGCCTCTTTTGTGTTGTCCATTCCTTTGATGGAGCTCAGAATGGCCTTATTTAGAGACAACAACAAAACACATTTTCCGCATCTGTTGGAGCACCATGGGGTGGGTTGAACCATTACACCGTGATTTTTGGTCATTATTTTAAATTACACATGGAAGGCACTACTGATTGTGTTGAGCTCAAAAACAAGACTATATCTGTTGTGATGGCTTTTTCACAGCCATTTGCTTCAGTGGGTGATACAGTTGTTGGAGGAGTGAGACTGCTAGGTCCTTGAAAAGGGGCAGGGAAACCTTTTAGGCATCACTAGAGACTACTTCTCCCCCCTGATCCTAAAATACCTGAGCTAAGTGTGTTGTGAGCCAGATGACCTCTCTATTAGTGCTGCTAGCTGCTAAATTACTGAAAGACGATCACTGCTGTTGTATTAAGTGTTTTGGGTGTGTTTGATGCGCTTGTTATTGATACCGTAGCTTGAATTAACACGCCAATCTTCTTTATTTGTGAACAGATACTATGAACTCTTAGTTGTATGGGAGTTTCAGAGTTATTTCATTTTTTTCACAGTTAAGGCAACGACCAAATGTTTCTATTTGTGTGAAATCTGTTTGATAGCTAGAAATGTTTAGATAACACTAAAGGTATGGATACCTTTTTTATTATCTCACGTGTTTACCCATTTCTAATTTAAACAGTGTGTATGTGTGTGGTAAGGTGGGGGCTTTATTTTGTGCGTGTGTGTGTATTTGTGTGTGTGTGGTGGTGGGGGGGGAGGGGGGTACCTTTGTGTAAGTTAGTATGTGGCGCGCATGGGTGTGTGTGACCTCAGTGGAGACTCCGACTCTCTTTTTTGAACAGAGCATTGATGAACTGTGAGGTTTCCATGGCAACAGTTCTTCACAAGCAGGAGGATCACTTGTCTGCCTTGCCAGAGATACAAAGCTGCTAAGATTCCATGCACAGGACTCTAGATAACATGACCTATTGTGCTCTTATAAACCATGACAGCTATTCAGTGAAAGTCAAAGGAACAATGACTATGAGGATTTAAACATTAACCCCCTGAAAAGATAAAACATTTTAAATATACTCCTTCAGTACTGTATTTCTCTCTGGTTGCATATTAAAACTTACTCAGCACCGGCTTAAAAGAAAAACTTCATTGATATGCCCTTTATTTTTCAAATTCAATGGTATCTGTGACCTTTGGGCGGTTGGTTACTGCAAGCAATACGAGCATGGTGTAATTAAAACTTTTAACATATTTAAAAAAAGCTTATCAATTCAATAATTTGACTATGCTGTTATAATATATTTCATTGCCAGTCAAACATGTTCCATCACTGTATTTTGGGCATACATTTAAAATATCTGGGCGCCTTGCTGTCGCTGATCTTGAGGGAGGAACATTGAATATTCAGAAGAATTAAAAATAGAGTGAACGGTGTCTTATAAAAGTTACATGCACCATGGGTAAATGAATGATAGATCAATACTGCCCTCTACTGGCTTCAATTATTTTTCCAGAATGCTTTCAGTTGAGCAGAATCGATACAAATTGTTTAACTAAGTGGAATAGGGCTATTGCAAAAGAGGTTGATCGGTATACAACAGATTGTTTTATTAAACAACAAACATGTCCATGCAGTAAAAGAAAGAGAAAATAAATATTTTTGAGATTGTTTGGTGTCAAAATGATAAATGATTATTTCAGGCATCATTGCATTTAGCCTGCTGTGCTGTCAGATTGAAATAGCGTGTTTGGTGACATAATGGTCATATATTGCCTAACAAATCAGTGCTTACAAGATCAGAGCTGACTTCTACCACCCATGGTCCACAAAGCATGAAAACAACCATCACACATGTAGATCTACTGCGTTAAATGTGTTGTAATGGTAAAAACATGCAGACGGACTTGTAACTTGCGGTAACGGAACAGGTTCTGAATGGCTTTGTTGAATTCAATGTCATTCGTAAGTACATACATACATACATATACAGTATATACAGTATGCATATATATATATATATATTTATATATATATATATATATATATATATATACACACACACACACACACACACATACACACACACACACACACACACACACACACACACACACACACACACACACACATATTGTTATTATTTATTTCTTTATTTATTACAAATTAGTCCTTTTGTTTTTATTTCAGCCTTCAGGTATTTCTTCCCTCATCCTCAAAATTTTCTCAGTTGCTTAGTTCTGTTTCAGCAATGTACAAAACAAATTCCTGAAAGTGCTCTTTGGCTTACCAGCCTTTTGGTGTCTTTAGTTGCTTACTCTAGCTTCTTCTAAACCATCCTAGATGTACTAATTAATCAACTTGGAACATTGCAGTCGAAATGATGGAGGGTTGTTGCAATAAAAACCTTCGTCATAAAGTGGCGTAGATACATTTATTTAGTAAATAGTGTCCTCTAGTGTTGAAATTAATAAAAACTGACAAAAAGAATTCTCATAGAGGTGCTCGTGTGAGAATATTCCAACAGAATGCCATGATCAACTAACAACTGGGAGTGTTTTCATTATTAAACATTTATTCCTCACATGGTATACAACAGCCTGCCTTTATCTGCTACAAAAAATCTGCATATGGAAAGCTAATACTGCACAGACACACACACACACACACACACACACAAACACACACGCACACACACACACACACACACACACACAGACACAGACACACACGTCAGACAGGAAGCAGTATGGTTGGCTTCATGTTAGCTCTCAATTACGTCCCTAACATGTCAACGTCGGTAATAAA
>JAVQJS010014380.1:0-10174 GCA_036024795.1 Galaxias rostratus | reverse complement strand
CCCCCCCCCCCCCCCCCCCCCCCCCCCCCCCCCCCCCCCCCCCCCCGCCCCCCCCCCCCCCCCCCGCCCGGCCAGCCTGTGAGTGGCCCTGTGTGGGCGTGGGTGCGTGGCTGTGTGGACGTCGGGATGTGTGTGCGAGTGCGGACGGATGGTAAGATGGGTTGATCTGTCTGTCTGTCTGGGTGTGTGTGTGTGTGTGTGTGTGTGTTTATGTGTGTGAGTAGGTACGTGCGCAGGAGAGCGAGTGCGTGTATCTGCCTGTGTCGATGGCGCGCTGCGTGACTCGGCCGGTCTGACTCCTGGTTATTTCTGTGGCTGGGTTTCTCCGGGTCACATCCTCCCGGCTCCAGTGCTTCACCCCTGGTAAGCGAAGACGGCTCGCGTTTCACCCGGTCGGAGGCTGATGGATTGTGTTTAAAACGGAGTAATGGCGACACTTAAAATAAAGACTGTTGTGAGAGCAATGCCAAGAAAAGCCCGATCCGCTCTGTGAACGGGGCTGGGAGGCTTTTTCACCAAAGGGCCCGAACTCTACGGGGCCAGTAAAAGCTGGACACTGTTTCATGGTTAGGCCCTTAATAAAGAACAAACAAGTATTCATATAATTTTCTTGTGTTTCTTATGAAAGATTATTATTCAGTTTTTAATTGTATGATTATACGGACCAAAATAAATACATGAATAAATAAAACCTAACCGAAAAGCTGTGGAGAACAGCATGTATTTTTTGATTTTACCTCTGACTGGCCCCGGGAGCGATGCCCACTCGCCGCCTTCTGTTTGGTAATTAGCACTGAGCTAGCTGTTTATCACAAGTGGGGCTGGACCTTCATGCTGTTGCCACGGGTTTGCGAGCCGCTCTCCATCTGCTAGCCACGGGTGGATTCCTGCCAGCCTCTGTCTATTCCACACACCACGCAGCAGCACCAATGGAAAGCAAGCGTGTGTGTGTGTGTGTGTGTGTGTGTGTGTGTGTGTGTGTGTGTGTGTGTGTGTGTGTGTGTCTTTGTGTGTGTGTGTGTGTGTGTGTGTATAATTGTGGAGGGAGAGAGAGAGGGTATTACATGGGTGTCTGTATATGTGCTTGCTTGTCTGTGAGAGGCAGCGGATATTTAGAAAGGTGTCCTGTATATTTAACCAGCTGGCTGTGAATGGTCTGGTTAAATGTGTTTCATTTCATGTCTACCACCAGCAGACACACTGTAGCGTTTGAGGTATCTGTGCACATGCTTGTTTACCTTAGGAATGGATTGAATTGTTTACGATTTCTCTGGTCGCCTGTATACATTAAGATTATCAGTGCATTGGTTTAGGAAAAAAAAAAACATTAAAGTGCATGCCTGCATCTGGGTCAGTATCTACTTTGCATGGGAGAATTTTGCCAGTGTTTGGTGCTCGTGTATGTGTGTGTGTGTGCGCGGGTGGGTGTGTGGGTGGGTGTGTGTGTGTGGACCACCCAAGGTCTTTGAGCTCATAACAATAACAATAACAGGGCCACTTCCTCTATCTGATATGGCCGGAGTTCCAGGCAAGCAGCTAGACGGGACGTTCCCTATCTGTCCGTATCCCAGCTGCAGCAGCCTGCCTGTTTGGATTGACTTGTCAGGCCTGTGGCAAGAGACATTTTCCCCCCCGACGCTTTTATCCGGACCTCTCCAGCCTGAAAACGTTGTCGAGCTCCCATGTTTAGTGGGACCACGGAGCATGTCCCCGTCGAAAAGATACACCGTTTCCTCGTCGAGGACATCCTTTAAAACCGGTTTGAGTTTGAGGCCGCGATCAATCGTTTTTCCTCGGCTGGTTTATCTTTCGGACCGCCGAAAATTCTCACTGACGGTTTAAAGCTGCGCCGTATGAAAGCTGTTCAGTGGCGTTCGTAAACAAACTCCTCTGGTGGGAGACACTTTTGCTCTCTTTTTAGTTCGCCATTCTGTACTTCCCTATTTTTTGTCTTTTCTTCTTTTTTGGGGGATGAGTGAAAGTGCTCCTATGGTAATTAATATGAGAATGTGCGGAGCGGTATAATTTTTTCCAGGCGTCTGCCGGAGCCATGACAAATTGAGGTCTGAGTGAGGTTTCTGCTGGAAACATTGAGAGGCAGACTGCGTCTCTGTCTGTACTACTGTGTGTTACAGGCTGGGGACAGGGGATATTTGGGTTTCAGCGACAGGAGCGTTCCCTTGCCCTCAACGGAACCCTCCCTGTTTGCCCATCTAATCCGGCGCAATATGAGTTCTGCTCAGCCCGGCCCAATATTTATCCAGTGAATGACTTTGGGTTTAATACAGTCCAACACCCCCCCCCCCCCTCTCTCTCTCTCTCTCGTCTGCCTATCTTCAGCCACCAGACAATCTCTCCCTGCATTGTTCACCCCCGTCCCCGACTCTCTGAGAACACTGTGCCTGGAGCAGGATCACGCCGGAGAAACCGTTGCGTCTGGCGCGGTGATTTATTGTGGTAAGCTTATGGGTCAGGGACCCGAGACATAATTCCCGACTCTCCGGGCTGGCGGCGGGAGACGGGGATCCGAGGTTGGCTGGATCGCTAAACCCCCGGCTCCGATAAGGGCTCTCTAGGCATCCGCCGGCGAGCGAGGGGCCTGATTTATGGCCCTTAATGACAGTGGAGCGCTCATCTGCGGTGGGACCAATTGAAAGGTGTGCCATGGTGATGCCCGCGGCTGCCAGCCCCCCCCCCCCACCACCCCCTCTCCTCCCACCCCCAACCGCACACTCAGCAACGATAAGAACGCCTCTTTTTTTTTTCTCCCTCCTTCCCTCGACTGCCACTGCTGCCTCTCATCTCAAGCTCAATGTCAGTCTCCGAGACAAAAGCTGCCATTAGCAGTCAGAGGACTGCCATAACTGAAGTGCCAACCTTTTAACCTGTATTCATGCCGATGTTCTTTTTCTCATTAATTATGATATCCTGGGTGTAATTTCACCAGAGGAGTGGAGGGTGGATAGAGGACGGAGTGGCATTGAAGCAATGAAACGAATCGACTCCATTTCTTTTTTTTTTTCTCTTCTCCTCCCTCAGCCACTAAAATAGGCTCGTTCAAAAGGAGCCAGGGATACAGCCAGCGCGATTACTTCAATGTCTTCCATGGCCAAGGTTATGCCACGTTAGGGAGTCGATGCCTTTAAACAATGCCTTCCAGATCAATATCCTCCTCGGCAAGAACTGAGTGAAGGGGACGACCCCCCCCCCCACTTCCTGGAACTCGCAGGCTCTGCGTCAGGGCTTGCCGTTAAGCGCTAGGGAGCTGTTTTGTTCCACTCGTCCGTTACCCAGGCTCCGGAGAGCCCCGAACGTTCCAGACGGGCCTACCTGAGTTCAGGGTCGGTACAACCTGGGAAGTGTCTGTCTCTGCGTCACTCCGGCGGTCGATGTGCATGCCAGCGCTGTTCCCGGATAAATTGAGAAAATTGAGGGGGAAAAAAAGAAGGGAGGAAGAGAGAGAACGAGGGACGGTGAAGCCAAAGAGTACAAAAAGAGGAAAGAGGGTGGGGTCGCCGCGGAAGAAGAAGGGATGGCAAGAGAGAATGGAAGGAAAGACGACAAGAGAGAGAAAGGAGAGACACATACAGACGGGCAGACAGACAGACGGGCAGACAGACAGACGGGCAGACAGACAGACGGGCAGACAGACAGACGGCCAGACAGACGGGCAGCCAGACAGATGGGCAGCCAGACAGACGGGCAGACAGACAGATGGGCAGCCAGACAGACGGGCAGACAGACAGACAGACAGACGGGCAGACATACAGGCAGACGGGCAGACAGACGGACAAACGGGCAGACAGACAGGCAGACGGGCAGACAGACAGACAGGCAGACGGGCAGATAGAAAGACACAGACCGACCGACCGCTGTGTTCCGAATTCCTCCAGACATGGAAATAACAGCCCTGGACCAAGTGCACTGAAGTGTCACAGACACTCGGCTGCCAATGGCCGTGCCCCCAGGCAGCGGGTTCAGCGGGTTCACAGCCTATCAGGGGCAGCACATGGCCGCCCGGCCCCCTTTGCGTCTCCTTGCCCACAGGCTGCCGAGTTTGGCAGCCTCAACCTTTTCCCCGTGTTCCCCGTCCCCGGGTTTATCTCACGGCCCTAATTGAGATTCCCTCTGACACCGGAGCAAAATGGAAAAGCCATGGGATTGGAGCGTTGATAAGGAGGGAGGGGGCGAGAGTGAGGGGGATGGGGATCATCGTGTGATGAACGTGCCGCTGAGCCCTGTATGTAAGGTCGGGCGTGCTTGTGCACGTTCTCTCTCTCTCTCTCTCTCTCTCTCTCGCTCTCTCTCTCTCTCTCTCTCGCTTACCTGGGTCATGGGATTAGCGTGCAGCGGAGACTACTTTGTGTATGGTCACGTCTAATGACAAGAGACACGCCTGTTCGTTAGCCTGCCTCACCTCAGGATCCGCACAACCTAAGGGTTCCCGATAAGCAGTACTGCCTTCGTCCACATGGGGGTAGGCATTCAGCACATTCACTGTGCCTCCTTGATGGACTAAGGGGCTATCTTTGATCTGTGACTGAATGCACTGGAAAGCTGATATCTAAATGCTCTTTTTAGTTAGATATCGTCGTTGTTATTGTGTGAATAATTCAATTATCAAGGTCTCAGACCCTTGCTCTTGAACCTACGTGAGGTTTAGCCCCTCCAGCACGACAGATCATTTGGTAGAGAAGACTTTGAAAGGACAATTTGAGCAGACCTTTTCTACCCTATCGTTTAAAAAAAAAACAAAAAAAAAACATCCTGGGTCAGGATCTAAGATGCTAACATTGCGCCCCCTCAAGGAACAGGGGATACGTCACGTGGATGAGTGGATGGATGGCCCCAGTGATCCACATGGCTGGCTTAGGTGAGGAGATAAACGAGGGAGAGTGTGAGTAAATAACGGTTATCCAGATGACTGTCTATCGCGCCCGTGGCGCGACGCAAAGGCGAACGGAGCCTTGACTGCGATCGCCGGGAACAACACTCGGGAGGACGTTGCGGAGAGCAGATGTTTTCCATGGCCATTTTTCTTATGAACATTTTTCTTTTTTTTCTTTTTTCTTTTTTTACCACCAAGGGTGCACCTTCAGGAGAAATGACTTTCGTATTTATTTTTTGGGGGGTTTCCACGATCACCTAGGGTGTCGTTTATTGGCTGTGAGCTACTTTGCCTCCGCTAGCCAAAGTGATCATTTGATGAGATGTACAGTATAAGGAAGAGGTGGAAAAAAAAACACATGCTGTGGATGAGCAGGCCAGTGAAACGGCAGGGAATGTTCTGGTGCAATTTCATAAGCGGCCTTTATTTATAGCAGGACGCGGTCGGCCGTTTCTCCATTTAATTGTTTTTAATATTATTTTGATGTTGGTCCATGAAACTCAACGTCTACAGAAAAGCACTGAGCAGGCATACAAACACAGGTACACACACACACACACACACACACTCAGCAGGGCATTAAATGGAGTCTTTACATAACCCTTCATATCACAGGCTTTGTGATGCACGTGACATAGCGCTGGACAGTCTCAACCACATTATCTCAGCTCATGCACTTGAATACTCTGCAGTCACGTTTTCCAGGGACCTATCAAGTCCTTTCCTTGTATGTCATGATGTTTTCCATGTATTTAACATGGAAGAGTGGAAAATTGGTTGAAGAACGAACTTTTTTCTTTTAATCATTGTGTACTGCATGGTCATCTGCTTGAAGTCAAGTGCATCCTCTTTCTAATATCCTGTGTGTGTGTGTGTGTCTACGTGTGTGTGTGTGTGTGTGTGTGTGTGTGTATGTGTGTGTGTGTGTGTGTGTGTGTGTGTGTGTGTGTGTGTATGTGTATGTGTGTGCATGAGAGAGGTGTGGAGATTTGCGAGTGATGTCTGGTGTTTGCCGGATGTGCCTGTAGATTTATGATAGGCAGTGCATATGAATATAAAGAAGGAATTTTAATATGAACAGTGGAAATTAATAAAGGCGGTGAATGTGAACAGTGAATTTGAAAATTAACAGTGAACATGAATGTGATCTTTGAATATGACGGCTGTCGTGTGGCATTTCCACTAATACACGTTTATGCACGTAGTGCAGATGTATTGGCAGTCTGTGTGACTGTGTGACTCATTGACAATAACCCCCTCTTTAAGTACTGCATTCTGACCACTAGATGGCAGTCTAACACCGTGCCTTCGTCAAAGTCATGGGCCTGAGTCATCTTCTTCCTGAATCCGTGCCCACCCCCACCCCCCCTCCTCCTCTTTCTTGCTGTGAAGAGAAACCAAGCATCTCTTATTCATATGAAAATAGTTTTATTTATGGATTTCTGAGCGTCACAGATGTATTTTTGTCCCGGCTCTGCTTCCTTGCCAAACATTCTTCGCATGACTGATATCTGATTGTTAGCATGTTAGCATGGTAACAGACTCCTGTTTATGAAAGGTGTTGTTCTAGCTGTGAAATCTATAGCTGGGATATGGGGTTTCATCGAGATTCGCTGACACAACAAGTGATGTAGTAAGGCAGGTGATAGCAGAGCTAGCCTCCCCTCAGTGCGGCTTGACTTTTAAAAGGTAAACCCAGACGTTTGGTTCTCCGCACAGGGTAAGCGGGCGTGTAAGGCAATGTAAAGTGTGTGGCACGAGAGAAGCGATGAATCTCTATGTCCACCAGGTGGCACTGTGGGATTGTGCCGCAGGACCACGAATAGCTATGAGTTTCGATTTCCCTTTGACCGCGCGGAGAGACAGGGAGAACCTTTGGAATGTGTCGGAGCGGAGGCGCCCGGCGAGGCGGGAGCGCGGCGTGTGGCTTTTCGGTTTCCTTTGCCCTCATGACAATAAAAAACCTGGAAACCTTGAAACCTTGAAACCTTGAAACCCTCCGCTCCTCCTCGTCATCCACAGGCTCACCGGGAGCAGAGCCAATGGCGCTTTGACGGTCCCAGGATTCTGGGGGGGTCCGGCGATGGGAAAGGGGGGTCGGAAGGCGTCGGGACCTCACCCCTCACCCTGTGTTCCTGTGGGACGCTCCGTGCGGTGCGGGGTTTGTCCCGGATGGTGTTGTGAGGATAACGTTTCATTTGACTAAGACGCCGTCGACAACTATCCAGAGAAATCGTAAGGGAACGTGCCCGGAGAGGACAACCCTTTGCTCCGCCCCGTCACGGCGTCCATTTTGACCTATGGCAGCTCCCAACAGAAACAGGGACGTTTTTGGAACAGCGTATGCCCTTAACGCTACTCAGTGCTCTGTGTGTGTGTGTGTGTGTGTGTGTGTGTGTGTGTGTGTGTGTGTGTGTGTGTGTGTGTGTGTGTGTGTGTGTGTGTGTCGGCCATGTGGTGGCACCCAGCCATAGTCCCAGAGAGTCCTGTCCCCTGTGCAACCCTCCCGGTGCCGCATTGGACCCGGCAGCGCCTTCCCCGGCGCTCCGGCCCGGCCGCTCTCCGGCTGCCTCTCGCTGACATTTCCCGGCCGCTAAGCGGTCGTCGCCTGGCGCCCGGCGGGACGTGATGCGTGGTGACATATGGCGGCCGCGCGGCGCTGCCCCGGCCCTTCTGCTAATGTCAAGCCCTATGGCCCGTCCACCTGCCAAGTGTTAGTGCGCCGACACACACACACATACACACACACACACACACAAACATTCCCCATGCCCGCACGCACATGCTGACTCATACCAAGCCCTGATGGAGGCAGGCAGCGATTCTCTTCTCTCTCTCTCACACACACACACACACACACACACGCACGCGCACACACATTTAGACAGAGTGTTAGAAAAGCGATTCAGAGGGACGAGCCTGGGTAGCTGACGTATCGGAGACACACAGTGAGTTTGCATAAACACAAGAAACGCATTCTGTCTTGGCGGCGGCCATTTTAGATGGGGATGTGGAAAACGATACGACGTAGGCTTAACCTTGTCCTGACCCCTGGACGAACACACACACACACACACACACACACGCACACACACACACTACGCGTGTGCGCTCACACATACGCACACAAACACACACACATCCCACACAGACATAACTAACAAGCTCCTCTAACTTTTTCTGAGACCGATGTGGCAGCCTGTCTGTCTGAGTTGGAGTGAGTGATTGACCCGGAGTGGTTCATGCCCGGGTTCACCTGGCAGGCAGCAGATGGAGCCCGAGACGGGGGGGGGGGTAGTGAATCACGGGATTGCATCAGGATCCGGAGTGTCTCGCTCCGGGCTGTCATGCGATCTACTGTAGCTGACTTTCTGCGTGGAGGACCAGAGGTGTGTACTATGGTGCACACTGACTGCATGTGTGGAGGATCAGAGCTGTGTGCCAGAGTCCACGCTGACTCTTTGGAGGATCAGGGTCGTGTACTGCAGTACACACTGACTGTTTGGAGGATCAGGGTCGTGTACTGCAGTACACACTGACTGTTCGTGTAGAGGATGAGGACTGTGTACTGAAGAACACACTTACTCGTTGGAGGATCGGGGTCGTGTTCTGCAGTACACACTGACTGTTTGTGTAGAGGATGAGGACTGTGTGCTGCAATACACACTCACTCTCTGTGTGGATCAGGGCTGTGTATTATAGTACACACTGACTGTATGTAAGAAGTATCAGAGCTGGGCACTGCAGTACACACTTACTCTCTGTGTGGAGGATCAGGTCTGTGTATTATAGTACACACTGACTGTATGTAAGGAGGATCAGAGCTAGGCACTGCAGTACACACTCACTCTCTGTGTGGAGGATCAGAGCTGTGTTCTGCAGTACACACTGACTCTTTGGAGGATCAGGGTGTGTTCTGCAGTACACACTGACTCTTTGGAGGATCAGAGTCCGTGTACTGCAGTACGCACTGACTGTATTTTTGTAAGAACAGGGTAGTGCGGTACATACTTACTTCTATGTGTAGAGGATAAGGGCTGTGTACTGCGGTGCACACTGACTCTCTGTGCGGAGGATCAGGGCTGTGTACTGCAGTACACACTATCTCTCATTGCGGAGGACCAGGCCTGTGTACTGTACAGTGAAGAAACGAGGTGCCACACTCCACAGTGCTTTCGGAGTAATCCAACGGCTAATGGTTTTAGTTCTGAAATGCTTCAGTGGAATTCCCATTTTTATTCACGTTATGGCAATTTAATGCTCTGTTGGAATATGGGATTTTAATTCAATGTTCTCTTTATCTCAGTAAATACCCAGGGCCAAAGTCAATGCTAGGTTTTCAGTGGTGTGTTGTTCGCGCGGCTTTGGCTGTTTGTGTGCTCGCGTGAGCGTGTGTGTGTGTGCGCGAGTGCAGGCGCGTGTGGTTCTTGTCGTGCCGTTTCTACTTCTGTCCTGTAATTTGAGCATGTTGCAAAATGCGACGACATCGGCGGTGTAAAACACAGACTACTTAGTTTTCGTTGGATGATTCAATGTGCTCTGAGTAGGCAGATTTGCCTTACATATTACATTTTATATTAACACAGCGGGAGAGAAAATCCAATTATATAGACTAGACTCTCTCTGTTTTATTTTCTGTCTAATAAAAAACTATGGCGACAGCCAGCCAGCCAGTCAGCCAGCCAGCCAGCCAGACAGACAACCAGACAGACGGACAGACAGACAGACAGACGAACTAACGGACTGCCAGACTGCTAGACTGATATACTGACAGACAGACAACACGTCAGATAAGACAGACGGACGGACAGACAGACACCCACCCAGTCATGTGTAAATACGAACAGACAGAAAGACAGGCAGGCAGACAGGCAGACAGGCAGACAGACAGGCTGGCAGACAGGCAGGCAGGCAGACAGGCAGGCAGGCAGACAGACAGGCAGGCAGGCAGGCAGGCAGGCAGGCAGGCAGACAGGCAGGCAGGCAGAAAGACAGGCAGGCAGGCAGACAGGCAGACAGGCAGGCAGGCAGGCAGGCAGGCAGGCAGGCAGACAGGCAGACAGGCAGAAAGACAGGCAGGCAGACAGGCAGACAGGCAGAAAGGCAGGCAGGCAGGCAGATTGCTCCGTCGTAGCCTGCAGTCTGACACGGCAGGGAACGCTGCATGTTCCCACACAGCCTCCCCTCCTGCGTGCGTGCGTGTGTGTGTGTGTGTGTGTGTGTGTGTGTGTGTGTGTGTGTGTGTGTGTGTGTGTGTGTGTGTGTGTGTGTGTGTGTGTGTGTGTG
>JAVQJS010014373.1:0-13511 GCA_036024795.1 Galaxias rostratus | reverse complement strand
ATCTAATTGTGGAACACAAACTGAAATGGAAATGTACTTTCATTCGTTTTTAAAGCTCAGGTTCTCAGCTGTGTTATCTAAGACTGAGGTCAAACTTCTGATTCGGCTCAGTAGAACATCTCAAAGGCAATGACACGCTCCCTCCAGAATCAAAGCAGTTTAACATACATCATTTATTATTTTAAGTGTATTAAGGTACATCTCATGCACATTTGACTAAAGATGTCCCTTTACCAAAAACTCTCCTCCCACCTGCTTTAAATCCATTCTATTCACTGAAAACCCTTATACTCTATTCGGGACAGTATTATGGGGGGGGGGGGGGGACTTATATTGATGTCGCACCCGTAGCCAAACACATCCCCTGTTTCTGTGGAAGGAATAATGGCGAGCGCCTGTGCCAGGCAGAGTTCTAGTGTTGGGGGTCTTACGACGGACGTCAGGCCAGGGCTAAGCTTGCTTGATCTGCTTGGCCTCAACCACAACAGAACGACTTAATGAGGGACACAACATAAAGACCCCCCCCCCAATGAGTTAATTAACCATAGGTCCAGGGTCTAGCTGGTGTTTACATTAAGGGCTCAGGGACAAAAGCCTGCTGAGGATGCATAATGTCAGTAATATTGCTTAAGGTATTCAAGCTGTATTGCTCAAATAATGTGCATATGTGTGCATACGTGTATTTTTGGGCATGTGTTTAGGTGTATTTGCTAGTAATCATGTGCATAATATGTCTGTGAAAGGTTGTGCGCACAGACATAAGTGTCTTTGTGGGTGACCATTTGACACTCTTGAGCACTCGTACAAGATTGCAAGACCATGCACTTGTGTACTTGTCACTGAATTTGCATCCACGGTAATGAAACATTCATGAGTACTCTTGTGAAGTTGATGGCGGATTGTCGCTGATAGCTAGTTTAGTGTGGGCTGATGAAGCCTGGGTTCACAAACTAGGGCCCTTGACCATAATGAGGGTGACTACATAATAACTTGCTTATTCTATGGTGTCAAAGGACTCAAATAAATATGCTCATGGACACTTGGATGTAAATGAGTGAAATGAGGACACACACTCACACACAGACGCACACTTGGGGGAGATGCTTTCACCAAACTGAATTCTCCCTGCCATAATTGGCAGAGAGAATGCCGTTCACAATGCAGAGATCGGATAATTAGATGACTTTATGAGCATATAGCGTGCCTGTGGTTTAGTGTGGGGAAGCGATTTCAGGGGAATTCAACCGCAATGCTCTCACCTTTTGCCGGGAACCAAACATGTGTTCTTTTGGGGTTTGGTGTTTTGTGTGCGCGTGCTAGACCTATGGCATTGCCGGGGAGAGCCTGCGTGGGCTGACGGAGAAGCTTCGTGCCGTGGCACACTCCCTCCAGATGGGCATCCAAAGCCGCTGGCGTGTCAACACCTACGATGGACAGAGTGCCACCAAGCTGCCAGCCAACATACTGCAGGCTGTTGTGGACCTCATTGTCTCTGCCAAGGGGCTCTTCTCTCTGCTTAACAGGTGAGCGTGCGTGCGCGTAGGAATGAGACTGTTGACGGCATAACTTTTGATTTGGTTGTTAAAGTTGTTTAACTTCTAAATTACATTGATATCATCCCTAGAATACAACTGTAACTATGACATTCATGTTTACTCAGTTTAAATGTATAAAGTATAATATATATACAAATACAAAGCATTGTGCCTTTTTTATATCTTGCTCTATGACATTTTTCAGTCGAAAAAGCATGCATTTTTATAACTGTAAAGATCTCTTATCAATTCTTTGGCGCTTGTCCGGATATATGAGTGTATTTTTGGTGCCCTGTTTACAACACAGCTTGCCAACTCTGCAAAGTAACTCTGTCCCCTTTTTTCTCTTGTTCTCTTATCGCTGCTGCTTTGGTGGAGGTCTCTCTCATCCGCTCAGTCGTTACACATGTATAGTCTCCTTCCGTTCCCTATTCAACCGCCCATCTGTCCATGTGTGACCCAGGCACCAGTTCTCCCAGCTGAGTGGATACACTGCCAGCAAGAGTATCATCACCCACTGTCAGGACCTGGGCACCACGGTACACAAGGTTGGTCTCCCTCACCTATGCTAACCTCCGCCTTTCGCCCCCACTACCTACGTTCCCCTCGAGCAGCTCGAGCGAATCGTGAAAGACAGAGCTCAACCTGTCCAGCGTCTTTACCGTAGGTATGGCAATACCGCGGAGGCACGGCCCATGCGGAAGGTGGTCGGGACACACAGACCGACCACGCTGGCGTAATGTGCAACTGGAGAGGAGGTACCGCCAGTTGTTTGGATTACTGTTTTTTAATCAGGCCGGGAACGGCTAGCGTAGCCCAGGACAACGCACTCCTGCGGGCGCAAAGAGGAGGGCCTAGCAAATGCTCTCTTTATCTCCACATTCCTGGCATAACTTGAGTTGCCGTAGTTGGTAGCAGCACCGGTTGCTGTTCGGTTTGGTTCCAAGTGTGAAAGGATCATGGGTTTTCCACTGCGGAGGAAAAGGGACGAATGAATGTAAACCGGAGGGAGTGGTTAAGAACGATAAGAAACATGCAGCAGGAACATGCCTGGATATGTCACAGTGCCTTGGGAGTGAGAGAAAGGGCAGGGGAGGGCTACAGGGGGAGAAAAAGGGAAGAGGTGGGGGTGGGGGGCACTGGAAGAACATTAGGGAGTCTTGGGAAAGACTGATACAGTGAGACAGACAGAGAGTGCGTTAGAAAGACAGACCAAAACAAAAAGAGATGCGAGTGTGAGAGACAGAGAGAGGGAATAGCATTAAGGATAGGATGACGGGAATGTGGCCAGACAATTGAGGTGAAGCGCATGGTTTTTGCTGGACGGATGCACAGTTTAAAATTATGTTGTGGCCTACAGTAAATCAGATAGGTAATAATCCAGTTATGCTTGTCAGATTAGTTTGAGTCTCTCTGTTTCTCGCTGTAGCAGAAAACATGTTTGGGACTTCAGACATAGAGTAGGGGCTTCGATGTATTTTCCCACAAGTTCAGACACAGTGTTGCCTATTACATGACTGCTGCAATCAAGTCTGGCCCTGAAAAAGACTCGGCCGGGTTTCGGCAAAGCCTCAAGCGTTTCTGTGTTGTGAATTGAACTTTCAACGTGGTAAGTGTCTTACGCAGAGGCTGTCTCGAGTGTCCGGTGAACCCCAGGTCTGCTCAGCGGTGGGCGGGGGAAGGCGGCTGTGGATCGGCCGAACGTGGGGGAAACTGTGGAGATGGAGCCTGTCAAGGAACAAGGACATTTTGCCAAGGGCTGTTAGTGAATCGCCCCCCTGCCTCTAGAGGCCGGCCATTAGTGAGGTGAAATGTTTGTCCTTCAGTTGGATTGTTTTGACGATGAATCGTTGGAAAGGGGAGGTTAATCATGGCTGGCCATTGTTTGTTTGGTTCCTGTTTTGGTGAGCGGGTGTGTGTGTCTCACTACCTGTTTTCATACACAACCCACCTACCTCCACCCCCGTGTTTGAGAACACAACTGAGACACAAGTAGCGGTGTGGCACTTAGAGCGCAGGCACTCTACCCTGCGTTTGTTTCTTTAGTGCCGCGCAGTACGCGCTGTACTGATTAACTCGAGGATTAAGGCATACGATTTCAAGGAATGCTCGTTTGAAGGTAGGTTTAGGACTTCATGATGCAACGGACGGCCTTTTTCTATTAGTGCTTTACGACGTGGTTTAAGATTCCTTTCTGCGATTGGATGGACGACGTCTTTGCACCTACTCTTTCCTTCAGAAGGGAGACCGTCTGCACAAGTGTGTTGGTTCGGTCTCCTCTGTCTGTCAGCGTAGCATTATCAAAAAGAGAGAATGGAGAATCAGTTCTCTTTTTAACACACACACACACACACACAGAGAGGGAGACACAGACTCTTTTCTTCTCAGAGGCATAACCTACTGTAGATGACAGTGTGTTCTTTCTACTGTCAGGCCAGTCCTCCAGAAGCCAGCGTCATAATGGGAGCAGTATCACATCAAAGCAACTCTCTGTTCCAAAACAAGGTCACAGCAGAATAAACTGTTCATCCTTAAAGACGAGGGTTAGAATGCTTGTCTTGTTCCAGGGTGTCTGTGTTGTCGTTTCATAGTGTGTACATGTGTGTGAACACTGATTTGTTATGTGTGTGTGTTTTTTTTTTCTTCTGATGGCCCTGAGGGAGGGTCTGGCTAGCAGTCAGTTGGCTTTTGCCTGGCAGTGTGGGTTATCCTCTACTCCTGTGTCTCTGGAGAGCTTAGAGCAGGTTTAGCACGCAGCAGGGCTAGTTCCGCTATACCAAGAAAAGTCCACTAGCAACGACAGAGACACACGCTCTGAGTTAAAGAGTGATCTACTTGACTGAACACATGGAAAGTACCAAGTTCAACTAAGGTATGTGCCTTGAACCTGAACCTCGCAGTGATATTTTTCTTCTAGCGGAATTTTTTCCTTTTGTTGTGCTGGTGAAAGTGTTTGTGTATGGTTAGCCTTCAGAGACTGGATGCAGTTTGAATGATTTCCCAGCTTCATGAAAGCTTTGAACAAACTGTCAGATCACGCCGCGTGCGTTGTCAAACGCACACTAGTTTCAAAAGCAAAAGAATCTCAAATTTGATACAGACGTGCAATCACGGTGAAATTGTGATTTAATTGGGACTTCAAAACAAGGAAATAGTCAGCAGTAAGCCTTGCCTGTGCTTCTCTTGCATCTAGCACCATCACAAATGTCACAGCGTTTGTCGAGGCAGAGCTTCCATTGGATTTGCTATTCCGAGGTCTGTAATTGAATTAAATAAGGTTACGGAGCACTTGCTGTCCCTGTCACTGTACTTAAGTGGAAGGGGAGAAGGAGGAGGGGGGGGGGGGGGGTTCTGACTTGCATTGTCTGGTACATTTGGAGCAGACTTGAAGGAAAGACTCAGAAAGAATAGAACAAAAGGTGAAAGAAGAAAAAAAGTCAGAAATATGATTAAGTTGCAGGGAGGTGGAGAATGCAGAGAAAAAGAGGGGGAAACCAGCAGTTGGCTGAGTGAGGTTGTGCGTGCGTGCATGCGTGTGTGGGAGCGCGTTTGTTTGTGTGTTTGTGTAGGCAAGTGTCCAAAGGGCCTGTTGCCTGCCAATTATAGAAGTGACCAGTGGCTGTGGCTCAAAATATTGCATGTTAGTATATTTGGCGGCTTCCTATTTCACCAACACAACAGTTCTCTGTTCCATGAAAACGTCTGCCCTACAACACATGATACTTGTAGCGTGGAGCACCGACCAGAGCTAAACTTAAAACCTTAACACCAAACAACGACATACTCATCAACCTCATTAGCCACAGCTTCCCGTAAAAAGTTAACCCACTTCTTAGTGGCTTGCTAGTGAGCAACAGTTAAATAGCTAAATGTCTACTGTTATGAATATATGAAGACTTTTGGATCAAGGTTAGCATCAAGTAACCTGTGGCCCCTTTGGCAAGTCCAGTATGGTGGACAGGACAGCTAACGTTTGGGTAGAGGTTAGTCATCTGCTCTGTGTAGTGGGATGTTTGGCTAGTAGCTGTAGCTGCTTGTTATCGCTGTATTATAACAGCAGTAAAATGGCCACACCTTGCATTGATCATCATTGGAGTCTGGCTTTGATTTTTTTAACTGGGTGATACATTTCCGACCATTGACCTAGAAATATGTTGAGCTTGACTTTATAAGATGCCTTCATGGAGTAAATGGCTACATGGTTGAATGTGCTCTAAGCCAGACCTGTGTTCTTTTGGCCGTTTGGCCTTTGGTAGAATGTTTTGTTTAAGACACTTGGCTACCGCTTTGCTAGATATGAATGACCAATTTCTAGGAAATCCCAGGCTTTTGTTCTCTGGTGTGCTGGCGCCACACAGCTCCAGACCTCATCTCCTTCTTCTATTATCTCCTCGACCTCCTCTATTCTATTATTAGATTGACATTACCTTTTGCTAATTCAGACTTACTTTTGTTCTTTCTTTATACCTCTGGAATGTCTCTCTTTATCGTTCACTCTCTCTCTCTCCCGCTCTTTCTCGCACTCTCTCCCTCTCTTTCTCGCTCTCTCTCGCTCTATTTCTCTCTCTCTCTTTCTCTCTCTCTGGTTGTATCTCTCTCTCTCTCTCTCTCTCTCTCTCTCTCACTCTCTTAGTCTTTTTGTCTTGATCCTCACTTACAGTTAAAGAACAAACACAAGAGAATCACATGTCCTAGTGAGGAGGCTATTGTGGTTTAATATTAACCCACCGTAAAAACATCATCCCCTCCGCTTTGTGTGTGTGTTTGTGTGTGTGTGTGAATGATTGTTGTTCTCACTCATGGGAAATATTGGTGTCCGAGGTGTCATGTACATGCTGAAGACCCCATTATTACAGAGGGTTGTAATTGTTGCTCCCCCTCCGTGTCTCATACCCAGCAATATGTTGCTACCGTGCCCTTAATCACGGCCACCTATCTAATCTCCTGTGATGCATCGCTCCAGTGACAATGCGCTCAGTGGCTGTGGGTTTAACTTGAGACGATGAAGAGGTGTGCGTGCGTGCGTACGTGCGCGCGTGTTAACCCGTGGGCTCTCCCACCACACCCCTCTGACATCAGAGAGCGTTTCCCATGTCACATCCTGTTCTGTGGTCCCTGAATGGGCCTCACCGTACCAGAGATGCAGAAGTGGAACACCAAGCTAGGCTGAGGGCGAGAGGAAGCAGGGCTCTAGGGGAATCGCGGTGGTGAGGGGGAATCAGGTGGAAAGCACCTACTGAATGGAAGGGTTTTTTGGGACTTTGTTAGATTGGAAGATGACCCCTCTCGCCCCCACCTAAAGGGGAGTCATTAAAGTGGGCTCCCAGGATCGATTCTAGTGGACAGGTTCTCACTTCCACTGATGAGTCAACAAAGAGAGGCTGCCTGGAAACACAATGGGAATCATTTTCATTACAAGATTAATTCGATTTCTGTCTCTTAAATTTTTGATTATTTGAAATTAATAAATGATAGGGCCATGCACTTAAAGGTTCCCAACCTGCATATATAAGACGTATGTGGCGTGTAAGACACTTCCCATGTATTTTGTACGATGTGTGCTGATCGAAGAAGTCTATGTATGTGTGTGCGTTAACATGATAAATACGCATATGATTGTACGTTTGGAAGGATGGATGTATGACCCAGCAAGTCTCATACAGCATTTCAGTCGTCCACTGATTGTGCTACAGGCAAGACGTCTGAATAGCAGCAGCAGCAGAGACCTTCTAAAGGTCCAGGCAGTGTAGGGTTACTGTCGCCTGTAGTATGGAGAGAGGGAGGGGGCTAGCACTGCAGGAACCAACACTTCTTTGGCCAGGGGAGTGAGAGGATTAGTCAGGTGGTGTATGTAAAGATGTACGTGGCAGTAATTGGATCAACAAGGTCAGCTACAAGTACGTCTTCGCTCGGGTAACTCACCCACCTGTTGCCGTCCTCTACTCCACTCTCGTCCTTTGCAGTCCGTCTTACTTTCCCCACTCATTCTTTCATAAAACCTCGCGTCATGGCAAGCAGTTATCTTCCTAATCCCGGCCTTCGGTGTACTGTGACCTCGTTAGGGTTCAAAAGGCTTAGGCTCTCACCACATCCCCTTCCCTGGAACGGCACCCTGCTGTTTTTCCTCACCTCCCTTCTGTCTTTACTTCAGTGAACCCTGTTTGTTTTTCCTACTCGCCCCCCGTCCCCCCCCCCCCAAACCCGCCCAACAGCCCCGCGCCCCCCCCCCCCCTCTGCTCAATATGTTTCTCTCTTGTTTTCAACCCCACCGTCAGCCATCCGTTCCCCAAGTACTTCAGACTCGGTTAACCTCTGCGTGGCCTCTGCCGTCTCCGGCGCGTGTTACATGTCAACGCCTTCCCTCTAAAAACCAGATACTTAATTATGTGGTTCCACTCCATTTGACTTCACACCGTTAAGTACCCTTGACTTTGAGGACTACATTACTGACTGCATGTGCATGCGGAGAGAACCTTTGTTGCTGCCTCATTTGATTTCTGTTCCACGGACAGTTAATTGAGCACATGTATGTTGGTTATGTGGTAAATATGAATGATGTAGTGGAATTAATTAAGTTTATACGTGGTTGCATGTTTATTGTGTGTCAGACCTTGCATGCAGATAAAAAAAACAATTCAGCGAAGATCTGGTAATTAGATTTAACTTTAGCGCCCACTGACTGGCGGATAATCGTTCAATTGGCCATTAGGGTCACATTTAATGAAATCCCTCGCAGGAAGTGGCACCATAGACAGATCTAATCAAATCAACGCCATGACCATGCTATTTCCCCCGTGTCTGACCGTGGTGACGGATCCTCACTGTTTTTACTCTTCTACCAGGACGCCACGGTCTACGAAAAAGAAAAGGACATCATCTCCATCGTAAGTACTCACACTCGCCCGTCTATCGCTCTTACAGAGTTGGTTTTTTCACTTTCTGTTACGCGACGGCCAGACGAAGGCTCGGCCGGTCGCCCTGGTTAAACGTCCCGTCCTGTCCGACGCCCTCAGTGTCGGCATCTGGTGGCGGTGTGCGACGAGATCCTGGGCTGCAGCCCCGAAGCGCTCCTGACCCACACGGCTCAGCTGGAGAGCGTGGACCTGGTGCCCGTCTCCCCCGGCGACCACCTGGTAGGGGACGCCTGTTTTCAGCCTCTTCCTGTGACTGTGTGATGTCTCCTCCTGTAATCCCCGTGGACCCTGTTTTTCTGTCCCGGTTAACCCGTTAGAGCGTCCCTTTGTTGAACTCGTTCAAGGTTGCCATACTGCGTTTCTTTGGTAATTCTCTCGAATTAGAGCTGTGTTTTTTTATTTGACTGCATCAGCTGATGTTTTCCCATTTGATGTTTTGTTTTCCCCTTTTGTTGTGCCACCAAATTGTCCTTTTTCTAAACCCTAGCCCCTTTCTCTCATCTTTTTTTCTATATCTGCATCCTACAAATATACAGCCTTTGTTGCATTCTCTGCACGGTCATTCTGGGCCAATTAACTCATACTATAACTGCAAAGATGTTCTCTTGATCCATGTCTCATTCATACCATACCTCTTTCTCACGCTCACTTTCTCTCGCTCCCTTCTCCTTTCTTCCAATGTCATAAAGCATCCGTTATTATTCTCTCTCTCTCTCTCCTTCTCTTCGGTGTCTGTTTAGATGGCACTGTCACTCATCCTTGTAGCTCCATTTTCGCTGGATCTGTTTGTCATCTCCTGCTTCCTTCCTCCTGCCTTCTTCATTCACTTGAATGTTGGGCTTCATTTCACATCCCACATTCACGTCTACTTGTCTTCCAAGAATCTGTTTTTGTTTTTTCGGTCTCACATATTTGTTTGGTGTCACACTATTTCCATGAGAGAAGCTGTTGCCATGGAATTTTTTAAACTGATGCTTCATCACATACAGTATGCTGTGTGTACAGTGTATACAGTGTACAGTGTCTGAATAGTTGATGTCCTAATATTGAAGAGCAAGTGCAAAGATGGGGAGGTCGCCCACCTTACAAACACATACAGTGAAACATGTAAACCTTTACTCTCAGAAATGATCAGCAGAAGGAAATCTTTGGGTATGCTCTGACTTGTTAGGTTGTGTTATTTTGACCTAAGCAATCATCTTTCACAGAGGATAAAAGCAACCCATTTTAGGTTGACATGGTCGGTCACTGGTTTGCTGCTCCAGAAGGATAGCTCAAATTGTCCAGTGGTCTTCCGAGGTCGTTTCTGGAATGATGTCAATTGTGCGTTGGGCCGATAACTGTGACTCAAAGTGTCTTCTGGAAGCGTTGATTAGGGACCGGAGGAGGGCCGGACACAACCACTTCACACCCTCTTCATCTCAGGGCGACTCAGCCCAGCGTGTCAGGCGGCGGGCACGGTGGACGACCCGAGAACGGGTTGACCTCGTCAACAAAGTTATTTAAAGGCGATCGGGGTCGAAGGTCACCCGATGCGGTTCGAGTGGATTATCGATCGGTGAACGCGGACAGCCCCGCAACGCTCCGCCTGGACGTGCATGACAGCAATCCGACGGGAGGCAGACAGGGCTATTAAGACGTCAGCAGGGGAGAGAAAGGGAAGTGTAGGTCAGGATCAATCCCTCCGCAGGAAAAAAAGGGCGGTGTGTTCATGAGGTGTACTGTGTCGCTCAAATGTCATATTCTTGTGGAATGTGTACCTAACCGTTCTGGTTCTCAGTCAGTCTGCCTCTGTGTTTCCAGGGTATCGAGATCACCTCCACGGGCTGCAGTAAACACTATGTGACAGGAACCGCTGCTGAGGTTAGTTCTCCTGTACGTTTCCCATGCCCCAGAGGAGTAGCTGGGGCACGCTCGGCTTAGAGCAAAGCGGGGTTCATGTAAATATCGCTGCTGATACACCCGGTGATTCACCACCTTCTTGTCATGAGATCAAATGAGAAAACCATGAGGTAGTTCCAAATATACAGAATCTCTTTTTTTTTATTTTTTTTTTATTTGTATTTTTTTTGAGATGGCTAATTTGAATAGAAACCTTTGAATTACAGAAACATCCTGTCAAACGATCTTTTTTCTTGTCCAATTAACCTTCGCACGGTGTCCAAGCAGTCGGCCTTCTCCAGTCAAATCTGATAATCGTGTTTCTGTTCAGCAATCGCACGTTGTTTCATACATTATCTGGCTGATTAGCTAGGATTTGGTGTTACGCAGTTCAATGCCCATTGATTTGGCGAATAGGGAGAGCAAGCTCCATTTTACAGTGAGAATCAGGTCAAATGGGCTTACGCTCTATGGTAAGAATCAAGTGTTGTCTAGCAGAAGGATTTCCAGGGCCAGACAGAATGATGGAGAAGGACTGACATCCGGTCTAAGTCCCTTCTGTTTGGTTATGTCGGTCCTTCCTCGGGCCTCGTCAGGAAACTGAATGGGAAAGGCTCAAAGTAAATATGTGATGTTCTAAAGAGATCAGAGAGAGAGAGAGTAAAGATCTGAGGCTTTGGAAAGGAACGAGAGGAGCGGATGGCTGGCTGCATATTTACATGTCGTGCAGCTTGTTAACTCTGAGGGGTTGAGGGCGTTAAAAGGAGATGGGGAGAGAAGGAGGCAGAGAGAGTTATGGAGCCTGGTAGAGGGAGACATTCACTTTCCATGATGTCATCATCCCCTTCATCATCACTCTCGGCTCGCTCAAGACTCCCTTGCCGTTTTGCTTCCGTACGGTCTCCTAACAGGAAGGAGGGAGAAACGGATAGTGAGGGGCCCGATGAGGGCTAGCGGTAGAGTTCCTGAAACAGAATAATAATTTGAAACCTATGCCTTCTCATTACAATATGCAGTGCTAAACCAGTGCTGACCTCTGCTATTGCATAAGAGCGGGAGTATGTGTGGGCCCCTTAAGGCCGGGGCTCTTGCATTAACTGTTTGTAAGCAACTTATCAGACTTTCCACTTCTCTGTGCAGTCCCCCGCTGAATTCTGTGAGCAGATCTTAGCTGGTGACGAGGTGATTCAAGTCAATGGTCAGATCGTGGTGAGTGACTGCCTGTCTGCTTTTCTGAAGCTCCTCCTGTCCCATTGTCTGTTTTCCTTCTTTATTTTTAGCTTTAACATCATTTATGTATTCAGAGGATTAACATAGACATGCTAGAATTGTGAGTACACCCCCCGCCCCCATTGTGTCACTGGCTATTCATTCGTTTTACACAACCTCAAAAATCCAAAACAAACACACACAAAGCAACAGACTAAAACATAATTTCATATGTTTTTTTACTGATGGATCAAGCAGAAATGATGGTCAATTCTTACTTGTTTTATGTTAATGGCTAGTTTGTCTAAATATTGAGAACTCCTAATCCCATGTTTCTCTGCGGCATTAGGTGGGCTGGAGCCGCGAGAACCTGTTGAAGAAACTACGGGAGGATCCCAAAGGAGTCACTCTGGTCCTCAAGAAGGTCTCTGGCTCCATTGAACATCACCGGAAAGAGCGGCCGGTAAACGCGGGCGCACCGTCAGGCACACAAACATAGAGGAGGAGTCTGGGAGACCTTATTCCTGGGATTCCCTGTCTCCTTCACCTTTCGTCTCCAGGGCCTAGTTTCTATGACAACCCCTGGCTTCCTGGGGAGCTCTCATGATCCCTCTCTATGCCAACGCACACACACACACTCTCTCACTCCTCCCACTCCCTTTTTGCTCAGTGTGTACACGGCGTCTGGGTTGAAATGTTAAGGAGCAGATAGGAATCTGATGTGTACCAATGGCTTTCAGCCATCTCTGCCACCTCACAATCAGGTCATGCTTTCATTAATGATGCTGGCTGTGTGTGTGTGTGCGTGTGCGTGTGTGTGTGTGTGCGTCGCTCACCCTAATCTGGTATGTTGATCTCGGGGATGGATGGACTGGGGACGCTGAGCTTGGCACGTGCGTGGCACATGGTGTGACCACAACACTGCCCCGCCACAGAGCGGGCAAAGAGGATTAGCACCGAGCTACAGCACCACTAGCAGGACGTTAGCCTAGCATGGGGGGGTGGGGGTGGGGGGGCACCAGCGAACTCCACCTCGGCCCCCACTGAAGGCCCTGGAGGATTCAAGATCAGGGGGGCGTTCTTATGCAAGAAGGGAAAAATCCCCTTATACAATGAAGCCACTGCTGACTGACTGCCTGCCCGGCTGACTGACTGGCTGGCTGGCTGGCTGGCTGGCTGGCTGGCTGGCTGGCTGGCTGGCTGGCTGACTGACTGACTGACTGACTGACTGACTGCAATAGATGGAAGAGAAATAAGAAGAAGTATCAATCCTAATAACAGCAATATGAGGCCATAGCAGTGACAGGAACTCCACGAGACTAATAGCCTACCAGCGTCTTTGAGTGTTTTGAAAAGCGCTTTATAAGTATAATATATTATTATTATTATTATTATTATTATCAAATAACACCTTCTCCCATCAGCATAATAAGCTCTTACCCACCCCCCAAAAAATAGCCTGGATCTCCATTTCATTTAGACAGTCATATCTGATGTATAATCCCTACCGGATCTGAGTTTGTATCACAACTCAAAGGGGGCAGTGGGAGAGATAGGCCTGGCTGAAGGGGTCCGGGGGATGCTATTGAACGGGGTCTCTCCCCCAGGGAAGGGTCTCCCCCAGGGAAGGGTCTCCCCCAGGGAAGGGTCAGCCTCTCAGGCCGACGGGAGTCTGAGTCACTCGCCCGTCCCATGTTCCCCCATCTCGTTATCTCTGTGTCTCTCTCTCTCTCTCTCTCTGCATCTCTCTCCCTCTCTGCATCTCTCTCTCTCTCTGCATCTCTCTCTCCCTTTCTGCATCTCTCTCTCCCTTTCTGCATCTCTCTCTCCCTTTCTGCATCTCTCTCTCTCTCTCTGCATCTCTCTCTCTCTGCATCTCTCTCTCCCTTTCTGCATCTCTCTCTCTCTGCATCTCTCTCTCTCTCTCTGCATCTCTCTCTCTCTCTCTGCATCTCTCTCCCTTTCTGCATCT
>JAVQJS010014346.1:0-16269 GCA_036024795.1 Galaxias rostratus | reverse complement strand
GGCGATCTGTCCAGGGTGTACCCCGCCTCTCGCCCTAAGTCAGCTGGGATAGGCTCCAGCCCCCCCCGCGACCCTGCATAGGATAAGCGGTTCTGACAATGGATGGATGGATGGATAGTTCTATTTTGAAGATGGGGAAACAGCTTGTTTGTTGCATATTTATTGGCGCAACCAACTATGGTTATTTCTATCAATGGATTACTTTATATTGAGCAAGAGATTTCCCTTTGAAAGGAGATCTCTGTCACTACCTAAGACAGCGGGGATTGTTACTGTCAGACTGTGCCCCCCTCCCCTCAATAGCAAAGAAAGCTCACACATCTGTCAAATTCATAATACTGACTTCTTTCCCCAAAAAATCTAATTTCTGTTATTTCAGTATGTTATCCCTACATTTGCCATACATCTTAACACATTGAGCACATCCTAACAAAAGTGTTTGTACACAACCGCAAAATGCAAGTACCTAACAGCAATGCTAGATGTCAGTGGATGGCCATGAAAACACTCCCCATTCATTTCATCAGGGACAGAAAACTATTACGACTAATACCACCTAAAAATATAACACATGAGCCGATCACTTGACACCAATACCTATGGCACTTGAATGGAATCCATGGGTCAAAACTGCGGGTGTATTTAAGGGACCAAAACTAGGTATAATAATAACAATAATTCAATGACTTTGCAATAACAAGATGTGAACATAATCACTGCTTCACATATCACATAATAATCATGTTTTGTATTTGTAATTTGCTTGCATTGAAAATATTGACTATCACAGGGCTACAGAGGACTGCACAGGACAACAAAAACTGATCAAATGTGCGTTTTTGAGATAAGTATATTACCTGCCTTCAACCCTTTTTCTCAAAATGCTTAATGACAGCACAAACAAAGCTTTATTATACACATTATAGCTGCAGGTTACCTCGTGAATACATTGAATAAAAATAACGCAACTTGCTTAACTAACTGTACAAATAGTAAACATGTAGATAGAGACAAAAGACACAAAATGTTGAACTATAGGGATTGCTAACCATTTATAATTTTTACATCTATATGAATTAGGGAGAACTCACAGTGTTTATACAAGGCAGCTCCTTGTTAAGAAGCCATGGCAGCGAGAGACGTCCCTCTCCCCTATAGCATGACTTGATCCTCTCCCTCATGGCCAGATTGATCTGGTGTAATGTGAAGACACACAGCACTGTTTCCCGAGGTGGGTTGGAGCGGTTCTTCTGGCCCTGTGAGAACACTACAAAGAGAACGTCCTGGTCTTCGGAAAGGCCCAGGGCTTGGGCCAGCCGCTGGCCTGGCTTCTGCTTGTAGGCTGCCTGGACTAGGCGGTACTCTACGCCATCCTTGGTACAGCCCATGGGAAACTCCACGTATGAATAGAACTCTGTGTCATTGGAGCACATCCGAACAATCTTAGAGGTGAAGAATTTCTCTCCTGCAGCATCCATTTGGGTGAGCTGTGTATCCAGCTGCAGGGTGAGGAAGTATATGTAGGTGCGACTTGAAAAACCATAGACATAGTATATGTCAAAAGCTGGGTACAGAGACAGTGTGTCTGATGGGATCTTGATCTGAGAAGATACAAACTCATCTTGGTACACTAGACTGAACATGTTGACACTCTCCTCATTAGCTACCAGCTTCCGACTGGACAAAGTAGGGAAGTACTCTGACTTTCCGTCGATGGCTGCCCCAATAAACAATCTGCTACCTCCCTTCATTGGTCTCTTCTTTGCCTCTCCTCGGTCTGACACTCCATCATCATCTCCCACCATCACTCCTGTAAATGGAACAGAAAACAATATAAACAAGAAAGCCTGTTTTTTCACTTTACAAAACGTATTTAATGCAGGAACTCAACGTTACAAAACAGATCAATGACCATCTAGTTGTACCTGCCATGCCGTCAGCCTCCTTAGCTCCAGACAGGTAGTGCTCCTTGCGATGGTGGGGCTCCCCTAGTTTGAAGAGGTCCTCCAGCCGTAAAAACTGACAGACACCCTGCCATATTGAGCCACATGCTACCAACCGGTTGCCAGCATAATCCACCAGCAAAAGCTTATTGACATTGTCTGACAACTCTAGCCTATTAGGGAGATATTGCACAAAGACAGAAATATACAACATTGAAATTTTCTTTATGCAGTAACTTGTAAATAGTAAGTATGTTTACAATGCCAGGCTTGATAAAGCTGTTTGTGAAGTAACAACAAGACAATCACACACCTGTGAGCACACGCACGCACACTTGGTGGGGGGTAACATTTAGTATTGTCTTCCACAGGGCCTGTCATGTGACTTTTAAGGTGTGTCAAATTGGATGAGAGCTTGAACACATGGTTGAATGCCCCTATAAATATTTCTCCAGTGTAGCGATGTACGGTCATGTGTGTGAGGCTAGTGTCAGCCACCCAATAAACAGTAGTGTCCACCTTTTTAGACTGGAATTCATGGCCAGGGGATAGACGATCGGAGAAAATGGGAGAGGGAAAGGAAAAGAGAAGGAAGTGAAAGATTAAGAGAGGAAGAGGGGATATACTTGAAAATACCATGATACAGAATGAGGATGAGAGGGAGAGAATGAAGGGGAAGGAGGATAGTACAGCTCAAAGAGGGAGCTAGTCGTAGTCCTCAGATGCAGCCTCGGCTTCAATGGGACATTCCTGCAGAAAGAGCAAAACAAATATGCAGTTTAAGTATTTTGGGGTATTTCAAATATAAAGTTTTTATTTTTGTAAAGTAGAGCATCAATGCCTAAAATGCTCTGCTGGCAGTATTAATTGTGGTGGAAGTAAAAAGTGCCCAGACCAAAAGGCCTTTCACATTTGGTCAAAACATGAAAACTAAATAGAACAATGAGAACATGCATTAATTTAATTTAACCTGCATGAATAGGATTTAGGGACAGGTAGAGGGGTCTCTCTCAGTGTAAAAATAAAAAAACATCCATCCATCCATTATCAGAACCGCTTATCCTATGCAGGGTCACGGGGAGCTGGAGCTTATCCCAGCTGACTTTGGGCGAGAAGCAGGGTACACCCTGCACAGATCGCCAGTCCATCACAGGGCTAACACATAGACATACAATCTCTCACACACACATTCACACCTATGGACAATTTAGAGTGACCAATTCACCTGCATGTTTTTGGAATGTGGGAGGAAACCGGAATATCCGGAGGAAACCCACGCTAACACGGGGAGAACATGCAAACTCCACACAGAAAGGCCCTCAAGTGGGATTTGAACTCAGGATCTTCTTACTGTGAGGCAACAGTGCTAACCACTGCGCCACCGTGCCGCCCATAAAAAAACATTAAGGCATTAATTTATGGCTGTATTGAGAGCGTATAGAGGGGTTTGACTCAGACTTCTTGCTCACTGTTAAGCATTCTGGAGGTGTAGTGGGCTCAAATTAACAAAAAATTTGGGATAGACGGTGCCCACTTGAAATTCAGATGACACATCTGCTCTCAACCCAAGTCCATTCTAAAAAATTGTCTTTTGAAGTGCTCATCTTGGAATATGGCATAATGGAAAATAATATACTATCCTGTGAATATTAAAATGTGCCTTTCAGATGGTTTCCTACTGACTGTTGCGAATAGAAAAACTGACAAAAAGGGAAACTTCTTGTGACAGATTGGAGCGAGAGCTGACCGGAGGGAATAGACCCCAATGGGGCAGACATGGGCTTACAACTTGGGTCTGTGGCACAAAACAATATTATATGGACTCAGTGCACCCAAAACAGCTACAATAAAGCTAAAGTTAAAATACACCTAGTACTTAAGTGGCCTAAGCAGGAATAAGCAGGAGCATTGCAATGACCAATGCTTTTGAGGAAGTCAAGTAAGTCGAATGATGGCAAGGGGATGGATGAAAATTAAAATCTGCAGGCCATCATAAACTCCAGCACCGAGGCAGCACAAGCTATCACTGAAAAAGATAGGTGGGGATAAGGTTGAAGAGCACAAAAAGCACAAAAAACCTCAGAGGAGAATTTCAGTGACAAAAAACTAAAGTAAAGTGGCAATCAGCCGCTGAAAAGAATGTTTGGGATTATTAAAACGAATCTAAAGAAGACACTAGAACAACTATGGGGCACAGTGGAAAGGTAGTTAGATGAAATAGGGGATATCATATATGATAATCCAAAGGAGAGATATTGGCTACTGGAATAAAACAGGTGGAGTCAAGAAAATCAAGGACGCAAGAGATCAACAAGCTAGTAAAACAAGGAAGGCTATTAAAAAAGCAATGGCAAAAGGCGTCTGAATCAGAAAAGGCAGACGTTAAAGACGTTCAGGACCGCTTATAGAAGCAGTTGTCAACACTGAGAAGAGCAGAGAACCTACGAACAAACCGAAAGAAGAAAGAACAAGCAAGGAATCAATGTTACTAAGACCCCAACAACCAAACAAGAACTGCAGTCCCATTTATAGAAACTCAAAGATGAGAAAATGCACGAGGGACTTACAGTTCATTCATCCATCTTCTTAATAGATGCAATTCTAACCGGGATCAAAAAGCTTCTCAAAAGACTCTTAAAATGGTACAATTCTACCCTGAAAGACTTAGTTGGTGGAAGAATTATGGATAGAAATGAACAGAGGCCTTAAGAACATGGAGAAGTCCGGGTTGCCAGGAATGCGAAAATTATGGTGCATACAGTTGGATTTAAACCCTGGCTCATGTGGTCATTGACAGTGTATGATGTACCCATCATTAAACTTGACAAGCTAGAAAGACGTGTCAGCTCTTATGCTAGGAAATAGCTAGGGGTACTGTGGTGTCTAAGTAGCCTCTTTATGGGAAAGGATATTGGGAGCTGCCACTTAATCGGCCTAACAGAGGAATTTAAGTGCACTAAAGCAAGATTAGAAATTACAATTATTACGGACTCCAGATATGGTGTAGTATAAAAAACGGCACCCACATTAGCAAAAGGATTGAAATGGACTCCAAAAGAGGCGGTACTTCAAGCAAAAGCAACCCAGTAACATACAGAAATGGGACAAGTACAACATGGACGAGGAACATTTGGACTTGGTACCAGTAAACAGAGATTATCAAACGCAACCTTTTTGCAACAATGCAAATTAGTGATTGAACAGATATGTAAGACGAAGCAGTAAGGAGCACTAAAACGGTCTCACAAGCCAAACAGGGGCAACAGATGAACTGGGAAAGTATAGCGTGAAGGATAATTACCTGGATGGACTTGTGGGGAAAGGAATCACGCAATAATTAGCTTTCTGGTTAAGGTAACCTACGAGGCACTGCCAACACTGGAAAATCTCAGCCAGTGAGTATGTGAGGATCTAACTTGCCCCCTCGGTCCCTGCGTGCAAGACAAGCCTTGCTCAAGGAAGATAAACCTGGTGTCAAGTACTTACATGCTTGGCAGAGCCGATAGAGTAAAGGGGCTCAACAGTTAATGCCCTACCAAATGAAGCAGAGGGCAACATGCACCCCATTTGCTTTGGTATAGAGGCAGTTGCAGGACAGAAGAATTATAGATCAAAAACACACTTAATCCCTCAGTTAAAAAAATAAATAAACATTCATATTCGCTCTGCCAAGAGCGGACATAGAGGGGAGTGGCTCTGAGACGTCATTGCTCACCAATACACCTTCTAGAGGTGCTGGGAGCTCAAAATAACTCAACATCTGGGATGGAGGGTGCCCATTTGAAAACCCCAATAACATCTGCTCTCAACACTAGTAATTATAAAATATTGTCCTTTGAAGTGATCTTGGAACTTGGCATGGATAAGAGAAGAACATCCTATCCTGCATATATTAAAATATGTTACATATATGAATTGAACACAAGCACACACATATATATAACTGAAACCAGTTTAAAATTAATATAAATGTAAGCAACAAGCAGTCAGTCACCTCTATAATAAGGACATTCAGATCTTTTGATATTAATAAGTTAATGCTTATTATGTTCTATAACAGTGTGGTTTCAGGTGTGTTGATATTCTAACTTGTTTGTTGGAGGGGGAACATTACTAAAGCTGCCGTCACATGATTTGTTGTGCACTTCTATTGCCACAAGATCATGCGTAGAGCATAGCGTAGACATATAATGCCCCCTGAAGCAAGATGGGTCATTGTCTTTACATGAGCAATGCAGCCTCTGGAGTCCATTGAATCAAGTTTTATGAAGATTGGACCACGTTTGAAAGAGTTATTAGCCTTTATATGCAAAGCTACACATTTACATATCATCCAATGATGCAACATACCAAGCTGGACAAATAGGTAAAATGTTCTATTAATTTGAGTGTTTTTCGTTAAATTTTAATTGGCAGCAAATCTAGCTGGATGGACCTCGAAGAACCACATTAAATGACTCTCGGTCACATGGTTTCTGATATAGGACCTTTCAAAGTGTGACAACCTATGTCACTTGTTATAGCGCCCATGTGCAAAGTTTAAAGTTCTGAGCATAAAGCAGCTCATTGGAATTTGTTCTGAAGGTTACGGTCATTAAGTTAGTCTGAAAATCTGATATGAACTTGGTGAGATTGACCCTCGGAGATCTGAGGAAGCGAGTAAACAACGATGGTCACCCAGAATGCATTGTTATTGTGCATTTTGTACCAGATTAAACATCAATGGTTAGTTGGGAGTAAATCACGTAAAACTCCAGTTGCTTACTATCGATAAAGAATATTAATAACTAGAGGAAGGTAATTTAGCAGAAAAAGTATTCTTTCCAAGATAGAACAATTAATATTTCTGATGATTCGTAAAAAGCACTAAAACGCCAAGCCTAAAACTGGCAGTTAATAAATAACAGTTTGCGCTTAGAGTATACAAAGGCAGATTTGTTCTATTTAAATGCCCAGATCACTTTCCATCTGTTTTCCAAGTGGACTTGGTGCATGCTATTACATTATACTAAGAGCTGAAGTGAATGAGGGGAAGTGGAACTCCAATTGAAACACAGCTGTAGTCTGTGTCACAGACCCAGTGACATAATGTCACGTGTCGACTGAATGTGGAACCCAGATTGTTAATGGTGTTGAGAAGAGACCAAAAAACCCTGCAGCAGCATTGCACTACCGCAATGAATAAGAATGAGAAGCTGCCACTAGTAAACCTAGTATGAAGGGCTACACCACTTTTTTGTTTCCCAGAAAACTGTTAACCCTTTTGCAAGAGACTATTTTGAACACCCAGGGAAACCAGAGTAGATTACTTCCATCTTCAAACGTAGTTTAGGACATGGAGTGGAGAAGCTAATTTAATTTTGTTTTGAGGGTTACATTTTTAAAATTGATTTGATTATTAATTTAAACTTGGATTTTGGTTAAAAAGAAAAGAAGAAAAAGAAAGACAAATTCAAGAGGAGATTTAACAACTACCCGACAATGCCCTGAAGCAGGGGCTAGCTCACGTCAACTCATGCAGACCCTGGCAAGCTGTACATAAAAGCAATCAAATTCTCTTTTCTCAGTGTTTCCCAGGTGATGTTGTAAGGTAACAGTTTATTTTGCTCATGGTGACGCCTCAAGGTATATTGTTCATGAAACCAAGATTTTTCTCCAGGGCTCGCTACATATTTATTTTATTTGTATAAGGCTCCATGCCTTTGGGGAAGATATTTAGGTTTGTCCTCCGTTATGAAAGTAATTATAAAAGATTCGGTAAAACCACAGAGCCATACCTGGGCTACAATCTGCGTGGTGATGCTCCATACAGGTAATTTCACTTAACTGATTATAGTATAAATGTATTAATTAAATCGATAATATAAAAACATACACTGTCGTTAAAAAGTTTGGGCTCACCCAGACAATTTTGTGTTTTCCATGAAAAGTCACTTTTATTTACCGCCATGAGTTGTAAAACGAATAGAAAATAGTCAAGACATTGACAAGGTTAGAGATAATGATTTGAATTTGAAACAATATTTTTATATTTGCTTGTCAAAGAATCCTCCATTTGCAGCAATTACAGCATCGCAGACCTTTCGCATTCTAGCAGTTTATTTGTTGAGGTAATCCAGAGAAATTTCACCACACGCTTCTAGAAGCCCCTCCCACAAGTTCGATTGGCTGGATGGGCACTTTTTGCGTGCCACACGCTCGAGCTGCTCCCACAACAGCCCAACGGACTTTAGATCTGGTGATTGCGCTGGCCACTCCATTACAGATAGAATTCCAGCTGCCTGCTGCTTCTAAAAATACTTCTTGCACAATGTGGAGGTGTGCTTTGGGTCTTTTTCCTGTTGTAGTATGAAAATGGCTCCAATCAAGCACTGTCCATAGGGTATGGCATGGCGTTGCAAAATGAAGGGATTTTCAAAATCTCTATAACCCTAAACAAATCTCCCACCTTACCAGAACCAAAGCAACCCCAGACCATCGCATTACCCCCACCTTGCTTGACAGATGGTGTCAGGCACTCTTCGAGCATCTTTTCAGCTGTTCGTCATCTCACAAATGTGCTGTGTGATCCAAATTCCGATTCGTCCGTCCATTTTTTCCAATCTTCCTCTGTTCAATGTTTTGGTTCCTTTGCCCATATTAATCTTATTCTTTTAGTGGCCAGTCACAGGCTTTTTCTTTGCCACTCTGCCCTGAAGGCCAGCATCCCAGAGTCACCGGTGCACTGTATATGTTGACACTGGCGTTTTGCGGGTACTATTTTGTGAAGCTGCCAGTTGAAGTCCTGTGAGGCGTCCTTTTCTCAAACTAGAGACTTTAATGTACTTTTCTTCTTCAGTTGAAAAGCGGGGCCTCCAACTTCTCTTTCTACTCTGGTTAGAGCCTGTTTGTGCTGTTCTCTGAAGGGAGTAGTACACACCGTCTTTAGATTCTTGGCAATTTCTGGCATGGAATAGCCTTCATGTCTAGGAACAGGAAAGGGACTGTAGAGTTTCGCATGAAAGATATCCTTTTCTGGCCATTTTGAGCGTTTATTTGACCCCACAAATGTGATGCTCCAGATCCTCAACCTGCTCAAAGGAAGGTCAGTTTTATAGCTTCCCTAACCAGTTAAACTGTCTTCAGTTGTACTTACATGATTGCACAAGGGTTTTTAAAAAAATCCATTAGCCTTTTGACGCAATGAGCAAACACATTGTACCATTAGATCAATGGAGTGATAGTTGCTGGAAATGGGCCTCTATACACCTATGTTGATATTGCACCAAAAACCAGACATTTGCAGGTAGAATAGTCATTTACCACATTAGCAATGTATAGAGAGTATTTCTGATTAGTTTAAAGTTATCTTAATTGAAAAAGCTGTGCATTTCTTTTTTTAAAAATAAGGACATTTCTAAGTGACCCCTAACTTTTGACCGGTAGTGTATACAACGTAATTTACACAAAACGGAGTAAGCAAAATCCCCCAACAAAGGCAATAGTCCACGCCACAGGGAGCTACTCTCTCACAGAAAACACTGGTCCTGAACTGACCAGAAACACCTAATTTGTAGTCCCGTGTTTACTTCCATGACTTATGTAACTGTCATACTTTGCATAATGCCCACCTAGCCGCTACTATGGCACACTAGCTAACCAATCAAAGCAGACAGGACTAGTAGGAAGGGGGGCCATAAAGAGAGAGTAGCTAGAAAGAATGTTTCAGACAAAGGGTGAATAGAGGTGATACAGACCCTGGCAGTTGGGGAAAAAAAGATTGTTTATTGAACACAAACATTTTTAAAACTGGTATAGTAGAATTCCTAAATAAAGGTATGAACCTGAAAATGTACGTAACAGAATAAAATGGTACATTTAAAGCTATTTAAATGAACCACAGCAAGAAATGCACATTATAAATAATGGAGGCCTTGTTTGTTTAGAGATCTTACATTAAAAGTGGAGTGTTTTAAGCAAAAAGAGGAGCAGACGTACCTATCTTGGGCACTGGGGATAACGGCTGGGAGTGTGAGTGGGGCGGGGATAGCACCACCAAAATGAGCAAAGATTTGCGCTTTGAGTGGCTATGGAGTTCTCCGACTGAGTCGAAAAATATGCATTCTGGCAAACTGAACACACGCTGCATCAATACAGTAGCTGCAAGTATGGTTTGTTGCAATGCCATTAAATAAGTATGCAGTTTAGATAATTAGACTGTTAAACATACACATTTAGTCTAATTATTGTCACTTTATTATTATGTGATGCATCGTCAGATGCAGCACATAGTTAGTGGAAAGTCATATTCTTCTTTTCATTACTATAAGGCCTATTTTTTGCACCTTATCAACACCCGTAGTTGTGGCCCAATAGATTCCGTCCCAGTGCCCACGTATTGGGTATTGAAGTCCGTTGCGCTTACATACAGCAAAGTTATCCGTTCATATATATATATATATATATATATATATATATATATATACACATACACATTTTTTATCAATTTTTGGCCCCATTAATTGGCAAGAAGTATTTAACAGGAATATACTACCATCTAGCGTCCATGTTGTATAGGATATATTGGAATCACTGGTGTCGCACTCTCCTGGTTCTCATCCCATCTCGCTAACAGACAGATAGCTAGCATTGTGCAGCTATCACCGGTACAAAAGTGCAGCAGTTGCACAGGGTGCAATCTATGACATCACTCTTGAGAGGGGAAATAGACTTTCTCTGCCTCATCGAAAAATGGCAAAAGCAACAGGACTTTCAGGAGCTCAACCAAGCTACACCTGCAAGCAATCAATCTGCTCTGATTGGTTAGCTGGTCAAACAAAGGGAATTTGCACTGACAAAAACGGCTTTACTTAACATGGGAAATCGCACCTCTGCTTTGACTAGCTCTGGATGAGGGTGTGCCGGAAATATTTCAAGCGTGTTATTCAGTGACGTGGATAAGTTATGGAAGTAAATGCCAGACTACAAACAAGGCTTTTAAGGCAGATCAAGAGTAGTGTTTTCTGTGAGAGAGAACATCTTTTAGGCGAGAGCTGTGAGCTTTGTAACCTTTCAGATCTTCTACAAGCACAAAAAGGTTTATAACAGTAAATGGAAAACCCCTAAAAAGCAAAAGTGCCTCATAAAATTGAGACTTCAACAGGACTGATCTGAACTGCAATTTTTTTCTCTCCCGTAGACACTCCCGTCTCACTCTCCCATAAACATTTCAATAAGAAATCAGAATATTAATTATCCATTAAATAAACAAGTTGACAAAAATGGTTTGAACAGACCGTACAACACAAGAACACCGGCCCAACATGGCTGTTCCTTCTAATTATGTATGTTCTGGGGACAGTCTTAGATACTAGTCACTCAAGAAAGGAGCTGGATATTGAACTTATTTTGTAAAAAGCACATGTAGGCCATAAAACTCTAAATATTACAATCTTCACTTTACATACATGTAATTCCACTTTGCATGCGGTACAGATTAGCTAATACAAATATGGAGCATTTCCATGAGAAACACTATTCACGTCTATTAATTACCGTTGCCAGAGGACTGCCATTGATTGCATATATTCTTGATACATTTAATTGAGGGCTTCCATCAAAATGGTGCGTAGTAAACAATGCAGTTCCACTCACTTCTTAAAGTGTGTGCATTGATTTCAAAGACAAAAGGGTTCCTGAACAGAACATTGGGATGTGATTGTCCTTGTTACTATATATCTCTGTAACTTTTCTTTACTGTCTTTGTACCTTCAAGACACTAACTGCAAATGGTTTATTTGTGTTCATGCACATGGCCATCTTCTTTAAAAGGCAATTATTCTATTAAATGGATGCACATTAGAAAGGCTACATAATCTTGCAACAAAAGAGGCAAGACTGGCCAATGTCTAGGTCAAAGGACAGTTTGATAAGGGCACATGAAAAATAGACATTTAGGACAACACCAGACCAAAGGCGGCTATTATTTTAAAATAGAAAATTAAACTAATTACAACAGGCATATCAGATGTATTTCAGAGGTCACATGAGCATAGGTCCGGTAGTTGGACGTGCAAGACACATGGTAATTTGGTCGCTACGGAGAATAGACCATTCTGACCAAAAAGGGCAATCGATCTAATTTTGATTTCAAACGCTGGTTAAATTAAACATACACAAATGTAAATATTGTTCGCCAAAATTCCCAACCTTAGGTCTATTAGAAATATTAGATCGGTGAACCTGTATCATTGTGATTCCTAGGAAAGTATGCGTCCTGTTAATGTAGCTAGTGATTGAGCATTAGACTGTGGCATTAATAACATAGTATATCGTTGAAAGACAGCATAATGCCCGATGGAGGAAAAAACAAAGTTAAAATGTATAAATAGGAAAGAATTAATTTTCTAAAATGGAGTTAAAAACGAATACCCTACATTTTTTTTCTACTCCTTTGTTCTGTTTGAAGCGGTGGCTACCCTCACATCTGACTCACAACGACCGCATTCGGCATAGCTGCATGCACATCAATCGAAACCATGGCCGCACCTAGCATGACAAGACTGAAGGCAATTCAACCTTACTTGTAATTTTTCAAAGAAGCATAGATGATACGATGTGCCTTGTACAAATATTGGGAACGTCTTGCGTTCCGCCCAAACCAACGGAGCCATTCGGTTGCACAAACATCAGACTGGACACTACACTTACCTGTGTTTCAATTGCAACACTATAAACATCCACGTTTCTTTAGCGCTATGCAGCGTACCAAACGTGAATATGCATTTATGTGTGAATAATCCGAAGGTAGCTGCAATGGTCGGTCAGTAGCATTTATTTGACCCTTTGGAAAAGGCTTGGTCTCTCCTGGAACAGCAGAGCTTTGGCAATGAACCCTTTATGGAATATACCAAATTTAACAGGGGCGTTCCAAATTCAACACACATTAAACACATACGATACAACGTTGATTTAACGAGATAGATTTTAAGGAATTAGATGATCTATTTTACGACAGATCAAATTTCAATCAAAGTTACAGTCAATGATGGTTCTAAATATACGAAATCTAGGTATTATATGTGGTTTTCTCTCGCCTACTCTATTTCAAGACCCCTGTCACAGAATCGAGAATTTTCTCGCAGCATAAGATGATTGTGGAGTACGTTATTTTAAGACTGTCACATCAAAGATGTTTCATTGGTATCGACATTTGTCCTTTCTTTTTGACAACCATGTGGTCACTTAATAGCTGCTGACACACTTTTGTTTAGCCAACTTGAGGAAATTACAACTTAACTGTTCATGCCTGCGTGTATGTATCCAGTAGAGACGTAGTCATGCAAAGTCCACAAAAACAGCTTTTGCATTATATTGAATGTTTATTTTTTTTATCTTAGGCTACTGAAATAGGAATCGGTGCAGACCTGCATGCACTTGCCCAATTCCGAGAATCGTTGCTTATCAACTGGTGATCCACAGTAGCTATGGAGAGCTATACAAAAAAACTAATCAATTATCGCTTTTGTTTGATTTTATGAGAAGAAAATTATTATTAATAATAATAAGAAGAAACGGGACAGGTGTTCTAGAATAATGGACTGGACTGTTTTGCGCTTGCGTATGCCGGAGCGCTGCAAACTACGGCATGGCATCCTGAACAGCGTGTTAAATGTCAGATTGTCATCTACAACATGAACATGCAAAAGCTGATTTGACGATTGTTTGGTTTTTAATAAGCTACATGACAACTATAAGTTACAAAATGATTTAAAATTCAACCGCACAAGTAATGAGAATAGGCCTAGCCTGGATTCGATGGAATACCAAATGTGCTAAAGTTGAATAAATAATCCATCAATAAATAAATAATCATTTGTATAAATAATTTATAAAAAATGATGAAACAATTGGTATTTTCCAAATAAATTATTTACTTATTATTTCATTGTGAATTTTTATTTTCAAATGGCACTTTTTATTTATTTCACAATGGTGCTTTCCCGAATATCACATTTATTCCATAAAGGTACTTTACAGGAAGGTCCTGGGTTGAATCCCCACCTGAGGGCCTTTCTGTGTGGAGTTTTCATGTTCTCCCCGTGTTAGCATGGGTTTCCTCCCACAGTCCAAAAACGTGCAGGTTCATTGGTGACTCAAAAAAGTCTATGCGTGTCTGTGTGTTGTATGTTTACGTGTTGGCCCTGCGATGGATCGGCGACCTGTCCAGGGTGTACCCCACCTCTTGCCGAATGGGGGCTGGTTAAGGCTCCAGCACCCCCGTGACTCTGCATGGGATAAGCAGTATTGCTGATGGATGGACTCTTTTCATAATGATGTGCCCATCTGTCAATCAATAAGAGAACACGCCTACAACACGCCTCTGTTAAAAAGACCACGTCCCCGTCAGGGTATAACCAATCATTAGGTAAAGCTGCCAGTGGAAAAACTAGTGTCGCTATGCTTAAATGTATGTACGACCATCTCAGATAGTTTATTAACACACAGTAGTTGAACAATCGGCTGGCCAACGATAACTTTTAATCAACCCATATTCGTATAGGCCGAAGTTAGTAACTTTTACTAGGGGCTTTAGATTACTAGCATAGGCTGCGAGGCCAGCGTACTAAACTATGTGTTATTATAGTCATTATAGATACCCACCTCCCAAACACGAAGTGCACATTGAGGTAATGCACCGTACTTTTGCTGGGGGGGAGAAGAAAACAACGAAGACCCCAAAAGCATTTTAAGCCTACGCCAAATTCATTACATACGCATTCAATAATTTAAAACCTTTTCCTAATGCCTTCCCAGCTAAGCATGCAACTCCTCCTAACCTCCTCAGTTGATTCTAACACTTCATAAATATCAGTCAGGTCCAAAGGCCAAAAATCTAGTCAGTCTAACAAGACGGGTCTTGGTGGGGAGGCTGACACAAAGGGCTGATTTTGACTATTGCTCAGGGCCTCTGCATACGGAGTCCCAGAGCTACAGAAATAGACATGCAACTCTGTTCACTCAAATGGACTAGTTTTTTATGTCAGACCGTGTAGCAACGAAGTAGTTCCCAAAAGTCAACCGGAAATACAAGTAACCACGTACAGTAGCAGCAGACTGAATCATTTGAGAAGCACTTTATAGTGTAAAACGTTTTAACAGTTTGATTGTATATTCTATGCACATTTGAATAATATTAACATGTGCATTAAGACCCATTGGTGGATTAGCGCCCTTTAAATTTGAATATTTTTGAAACGTTAAATACTAGTGCTAGAAGAAATGTCCATCGACTTGTTCATCGTTCACCAACTAGGCATGTGTGTGGTGATTAAAATATAAATGAATATAAAGTATATTATTGTCCCTGGTTATTGCCAAGATCGCCAGTCCATTGCAGGGCTAACACATAGAAATACAACTCACACACACACACTCACACCTATGGAAAATTTAAAGTCACCAATGAACATACATGTCTGTGGACTGGGAGGAAACCGGAGTACCCAGAGAAAACCCACGCTAACACGGGGAGAATATGCAAACTCCACACAGAAAAGGCCCTCAGGTGGGGATTGAACCCAGGACCTTCTTGCCCTGATGTTATATTGTGTGGTAAACCCATCCGATTTCAAAACGGCATGGTTAGAGCAACCCATGTTGGTTGTGACATCAAACATGTTTAGCCCTATGGGTGCTGCACCGTAAAACAGAAAACAAACAGAAAAAACCTGCGTTAACTCAAGTAATATTTAGTTCTACTAAAGATTAATCTTATACTGCACATTTAATCATTTACTTCAATTTTATTAGACATTTTAGATTAAGTTTAAAGATCTCATCTCTACAGGTTACTGGTTGTTTAAAAGACCGAATCAATTCCAGTTCTTCCATCATTAATTGAACAGATGGGCAAGGTTATAAAATAACCTGAGTCTACAGAAAAATAACAAATGCCAAAATATGTTTGCATCTGAAACAGCACAAGCTTGTGTGACACACACTAACTCTTGAGTATGCACAAATAAGTACTCTTCTGTAGTTTTAGTCTAAATGCATGTAAATAGGAATAAGATGTATGTAACAGAGTGTCAGGTTCAAGCAACCTAAAACATTTTAATAACACACACGAAGAAGAGAGGCAACAAGAGTTATATCTTTAACTTGCGAGGAAAACGGCGGAGATGTACTCAGTTACCATCTCCAACCCGCTCTGAGTCTATTCCACCGAACCCTCTCTTTTTATTTCATTAGGGTGGTCCCTAGTTACATGCACTCTGTTGCTCTAAAGCAGGGGTCGGGAACCTTTTTGACTATGAGAGCCATGAAAGCAAAAACAATTTTAATT